>JASDQU010685233.1:42185-52727 GCA_032191745.1 Picea mariana | reverse complement strand
GTAGCCACCTTCCAGTTGTAGCCGAAGAACATAGGGGGTTGTAGCCTCCTTCTGGTTGTAGCCATAGAATTGGGGAGTTGGAGCTTCCCTCAGGTTGTAGCCTGAGAAACTAGGGGTTGGAGCCCCCTTCCAGTTGTAGCTAGAAAACAAAGAAAGTTGATGCTTCTAATGAATGTAATTCTTCAAGACATATAAGAAAAAACATTTCATGGTTTTCTTCCGCTTTGGGTTTCCACGTAAAAACACTAGTGTAATGTGTATGTGTATGATTGTTCATTTGTTCATTGTTTATTTACTCTGCAAATATTGGATGATAATGCTACATTGATATAACACTTGCATTATATGGTTAAAAAGGATTAGATTGCACTATTATTGATTCACCCCCCCTCTCAGTAATCCAACAATGACTGGTTAATATCCTTTTGGAGGACCAAAAGGTCTTAGTGGGGAGGTGTGATCCAAATGGATCCAAGAAGGCCTAAAAATCAAAGTTCTCGGAATTGGACGAAACTAGCGCCATTGCGTCGGGCTCATCGAGTCGATTCCGACAATCTATTTTTTTTTTCTGAAAATGGACACCATATGCAGAAGTTATCGCGATCTGAAAATCAGATCAAACATGCAAAACAAGTCAAATTCAAAGTCAACGTTGATGTCAGCAGTACATCATGATGATGTTAGCATGACGTCGAGATGACATGTGGTAGCACCAGAGGATGACACGTGGAAGTCTTTTTTATCTTTTTTAGGGGTGATTTGGCCCAATAAAAAAGTGACATGTGGCACCGTACATACGTAGGTGACACGTGGCACCTTCTAGAAGGTCAACCAAATCTGGCGGTTCCACCAAATCTGGCAGAGATCCTCTAAATCTGGTGGAATCTCACTAACGGGTGCTAAGTTTGGCAACTGTCCCTAAATTTGGCGGAGTTTGGCTTATTTAGCCAGGCATGGAAATCGAGAAAAAATATTTTTTTGGGGGCATGGAAATCGAGAAAAAAAAAATTGGCACAAAAATCGAGAAAATTATTTTTTTTGGCATGCAAATCGAGATTGTACGGACTATACAGATCTGACGGGGCACAACATTGGGATTCATGTCGAGGGGAGGTCCCAAGGTACTGTTCAGAAGCAGGTTGACTTCATACTTAAAAGTTGCATAATTTCGAGGGGAGTCTGAATATGGCTTATGTTTCTGCATCCGAGTAGTCAGATAGAAAAGTTCCTCCAGAGCCTGAGATGTCGATCCAAGCATAGTCAAATTTATACTGAAAAGTATCAAAATTTCCTATCCCAGCCAATGGTGATGTCTGTTTCTATTTAGAAGTTGTAGATATGAAAGGTGGTTTAAGGAGTTGTTATGTAAGCCTTTCTTTTGTATTCTTAAAGCATTGAAGATTAATAAGAATCATTCCCCACTGAGACAAAGGCGCGAAGATGTAGGAAAACTTGTGTCGAACTACGTTAACAATCTTAGTGTTATGGTTTGTTTTTTTTACTACTTATGTGGCAAAAACATTCTTTTATTAAGCTTCTTCTCTTAATTCCTAAATGGTAAATCAACTCATGCATAAACTTAGCCATAGTCTTTAAAAGATCATTTTCGGATCACTAGAGGATTGGCAATCAAAATTCATTTTTGCAATTTGGTGAAGTATAATAAATTGAAGGTCAAGCTCTGTTTTTAGAGGTTGGAAAAATGGAGCAAATCGATGATTGAGATCCATTATTTGGAGTTGGAAGAATACAGAAGATCAATGGTTGAGACTTGTTGGTAGAGTTGGACAAAGTATGGTGGATCAATGGTCATGATCATTTTAACTAGGAGATCAACGACCTAGATTCATCCCGATTTTAGTTGAAAATTTTCTAAGTATCAAAATTTGATGAAATTTGTGGGCAAAATTCGTTTTTCCAAGAGAGATTGTTGATGGTTGGATCGACAAGATTGTCGAAGTATGTCGTTCGCCAATAGAAATCGTTGATGGTTGATGGTCGGATTGACGATATTAGTGAAGTGTTCGGTTTGACCAAAGGAAATCATCGATCATTGATGGTTGGGTCGACGAAATTGGTGAGGTGTTTGGTTCATCTAAGAGAAGTTGTAGATCATCGATGAAAGGGAAAGAGTGGGATGACATGTTATGCCACATTATCATCCATGTTTCATGCCATGTTAGTTAGATTTCCATGTCAACATCCACGTGTCATGCCACATTATCCTAGTTGCCATGTCATGCAAAAATTACCATTGTTGATGATCGGGGTTGGACGAAATTTGTGAACAAGTTTAGTTTACTAAGGAAATCGTCGATTGTTGATGATCGAGGCTCGATGAAATTGTGAACAAGTTTTGTTTGCCAAGGAAAATCATCAATCGCCAATGGATTTTTGAATCGATGATCTAGATCTATTTTCGATTTGGGTGATCATCGATGGAGATTCATCCATGGGCCTAAATAAGGATTAACATATCAATGATCGAGATTACTCTTGATTTTGAGATCGATGGCTTCAATTAAAAAATTGTTATAACAGTAAAACAATCAATTTTCTACAAAATTTATGATTTTCGAAGATCATCAACTTCCAGGGGAATTTTGAGAAATTGTGTGTACCAATGCCACACATAGTCTTTGGTGCTTAAAATGAAAAATATCAGTGAGATCTTTCCAACGAGCTATTATGAGCACAAATTGAAGCTCGTACATGAAAGTTACGGATGAAACATTACGAGGTATATTTTTGACACCAGTTTACTTCTAGAGGGCATAACTCCTCGCTCCAAAGTTAGTTTGGGACACAGGAGTAGTCTATAGAAATATTATGGAACATAGAATACAAACATGGAACTAGATTTTGAATCCATGTACATAAAATTGTACAGGAAGAGGAAGAAGACACCTATAGCATACATGGATAAAAATGGGAAAACAATCTAAACTTCCTTGGACCATAACTTTCAACTTTGAGCTCAAATTTAAGAAAAAAAATAGTCGTTAGAAATATTTTGAGGAGAAGAAGTCGTTAATAGACAATAATTTTGAATTGAGCACTACATTTTTCTTATAGAATAATAAAATAATTTTGCAGCAGTGAAAACAAAGAAATGAGTGGAAATTGCAACTTGTGAATGTTGTAAATTTTCACTCAGAACTTAGAATGAGGCATGCATATGGCTATTGGAGAGCTCTTTCAGAGAGAAGTGTGTCCAAGGAATCATATTTTAACTTAGNTAAACTTCCTTGGACCATAACTTTCAACTTTGAGCTCAAATTTAAGAAAAAAAATAGTCGTTAGAAATATTTTGAGGAGAAGAAGTCGTTATTAGACAATAATTTTGAATTGAGCACTACATTTTTCTTATAGAATAATAAAATAATTTTGCAGCAGTGAAAACAAAGAAATGAGTGGAAATTGCAACTTGTGAATGTTGTAAATTTTCACTTGGAACTTAGAATGAGGCATGCATATGGCTATTGGAGAGCTCTTTCAGAGAGAAGTGTGTCCAAGGAATCATATTTTAACTTAGTGCATTGTGTTCTTTGTAATTGAGATGAAGAATAACATGTGTTCTAATTAATGAAATGTGTTATAGTATGCATGTTCTAACAATAATTATTACAGACACATTTCTTGTAGAATTAGAGGTACAAGAAAATAATTTTGGTTCCTATATGAGGATTGGAGTTATGAAAGATTCCCATGGATCTTACAACCATGAGGAGGATATTAGAGGTCTACATGTCGTCATGGGAAATGTTGAGATAGAGTCTAATGGAAGAAGATGCAGGTAGGATCATGTAACTATAAGAAGCATGTAAAGAGAAGTGTAGAGCTATAGGGCCAATAATGAAAATATTATGAAAACTCAGAAGGAGGTACAACAAATCATGAATATGATGTATAGGTAAGCCAATAAGGACTCTAGCACAAAGCAAACAACTGGCACTAGAGAAGTGACAACATCCAGATCCCATAGCAAAAGGGATGATCATGGGAATGACAATAAATCAATAAGTATGGGCAGGCACCATCATTCCCCAAAGCAATCCACTAGGAAAGATCATGCAAATTAATGTCTAGGAATAAGCCCAAGTCCATCTCCTATTAGTAGGAAAAGAAGAAGGCTTGAGGCAGACATCTTGCTGGGTGAAATCGAGAAAATCAAGCCACCAACTTTTAATGGTGAGCATAGAAAGGGAGAATAGGTTTAGGCATGGTTGTTTGAAATGAAGAAATATTTCCAGTTGCATGATTACCCCTCAAAGGTAGAAAAAAAAATCGCAACCTACCACCCACAAGGAAAGGTACATATGTGGTGGGATCATCTTAAGAAAGCCAATCAATTTTATGAGAAGAAGGTTTCACAGAGGCCACTCAAAGGATATTTCCTAGAGAAATATTTTTCCAAGCACTACTATGAAAGGAATATGAAAGAGTTATTTGAAATCAAGTTGGGAAGCATGGCAATGGATGAATATGAGAAGAGATTCTTTGAGTTGTTGAAGTATGTGGGATTTATAATGGATAAGAATATAAAAATCCAAATATTTCTAAGTGTGTTACCCTCCTTATATAGTGACAAGATACACTATGATAACCCGAGAGTTTGGAGGAGACCATAAGGAGAGAAAAATATCTTTATGAACAGAGAAGAGAGAGGCTAGTTTTCCAAAAATATTGGAATGAAAATATGAGAGGAAAGAGAGATCAAAGGAAGTAATGTTATAAGCCCCCCCTTTCAAGAAAAACTCACAATAAAATCAACAAGGACATTCGACCCAAAATTAGCTTAGGATGGAAGATTCATTTGGGAAAAGGCCAAGGAAGCAACCTATACAATGTTGGGGATGTGAGGCAAACCACTTATATAGGGAATTTTCTCACAAAGGAAAGAGAATGAGGACTTTCCAAAACATTCAAGAGGCTGAAACAGTTGAAGACATGGGAGGAAACATGCCAAGGATTTATGCAAACTTGGACAACAAGCAAGAAAAATATGCAATAAAGAAGAGATAAGAATGTAATATGCAATTTAAATTTCTTTTCAATGAAGCAACACAAAATCTTAAAAGGGAAATATATTTCCTTTCATCATTCAAATGCAGTGCACAAATTAACATGCATAACAGATATAATCCGCTAGAAAATAAAGAAATTAATAAAATGCAACATGATCTTCACAAGTTTCTTTCACTAAAACAACACATATTTGAAAAGGGAGAGATATTTTCTTTTAACCTTCAAATGTATGGAAAAAATCACCTTTCAAAACAACAAAATCTGATGGAAAATAAAGAAATGAATCAAATGGAACATGCACTTCACTCTTTCTTACAATGAAACAACACATATTCAGAAACATTTTAAAGTTTGCTCACAAAAAAAACTACCATTAAGATCCAATTTTTATTTTCAAATGCACTGCAATGAAAAAAAATTATCATTCAAATCATGAACTATTTGTTTTCAAAATCAAAACACACAACAAGTGCCCACTATGAGAATCTTCATTATTCAAAAATGCCTTAAAAAAATATCCATACAACTACCTTAAATTCTTTTCATTTTTAAATTGAGAGCTTAAACATGTAGGAATGCAGATGCAATAGTCTAGAAAACACGGGCTTTCAACTTTTGAAGCAATGAACATAAGCTAGAATTTTTTTTAAACCTATATGATATGGCCACACTTTTGCATACAAAAACTAGCATTCAAAAAGGGAATGGTTGTGGCTTTCAACACAATATCTAGTGGGTAAAAATCCTATCCACATATGTATAAAATAAAATTCATGGCCAGACACGTCTATCTTAAATAAGAAGCACAATCAAGTGGTAAATCAAGCAAAAAAAAAAATTACAAACATCCTAGAAACCAAGCTAGCTTTGGTCTAGATGCACATAATAAATTCCTAAAAATAATGCAGAGTCTAATGAAGCCTCCTAATTGGGAAAAAACCAAAACCAATTTCCATCCCCTAACTTATCATGATCTTGGGCATAAACCAAAACCAAGTCTCCTTTAGAAAAGACTCAAGGATAAACACTTTTTGTCATATTAAGCTTTGGCACACTTCTTATGAGATACATTCACAAGAGCAACTTCTCGATGTTGTTCATCAATACGTTATATATACATGAGACATTATTTCTCAGCAGAGGTATCAKGTAGGAATTATGTGGCTAGCTTCAAACAAGARACATTGCATTCAATAGGGAGAATTGCCTCCACTCCTTGTTCCAGTTCGAAAGGTGTGAACTCAGTGGTATCCTTGATTGAAGTCCGATATGACCAAAGRGTGAAAAAAATCATTAGTTTCCAATTGGATTTGTTCTTATTTACCATCCTTTGCATCATAGTCTTCAAAATATTATTGTGGGCATTAAATTGATCATTAGAMCAAGGGTAGTAAGGAGACGAGTCTCATTATTGAAAACTGAAAGCTAGTTCCATCATCATTTTCATCATAGGCCCCTAAACAATCCCAATATTAACCTCCACCATGYCATTCATTCTATACATACCTTGTCTTCAGAATATCAAAGGGTGGTTGCTACCTAGTTCATTACATTGTCTACTGCCACAAATCCAAAGCTTAAGACTATTGCAGATATATCGAATCAATGTATCGAATCAATTTAAACTTGAACATATAATTATTTAATGTCGTATTGATACTATTAGTTGTCCTTATTTTTTTTTTAAATTGTAATGGTTGTGTTTCATCCCATAAATTAGCGACAACATTCAATCCATTTCAATTTTATTTCATAATCCTCGCCATTAATATCAATAGAATGTTGGGAAACACATATTTGCACTCTTCATAGAATCCATTGATGATCAACAATTCATCTATTGAATATGTGGTTAATGTCCTACTCACATGCAGTCTTGTTGAATTCCAGGTGAGCCACAATAACAATATGGGGTAGTTTTTAGGTTTGTTAGGAGGTTTATTGGGAGAAACATATGTTGGGATGATCTAGTGGTCTAGATTTGTCAACATTTTCTTATCAATCCAAAGTAGGTAAAATTATAAGGCACAGGCACAATATGTGCAGAATTGATCTTGAAATTACCTAAAGAATTATGTGTAAAAATCAAACAATAAAGTGYCAGACTCACAAATAGAAATTAATTCCTTTAATCACGGTCACTTGGATTTGACTGTCAATTGGTAGGGACTCAAATTACAAGTAAACGCTTTGTGYGCTCACTTGCAAGCACACTCCATTTTTGTCAACTAAGCTATGAGATTAGAGAGGTATACTTATGAATATGAGTGAAAACATTGATTAATCTKTTCAATGCAATAAAGAAATGTGCCACTGAGAAAAACATAAATGAATTACGGACTTAGTTTAAACTTTGAATATATTACATGAGAACTGTTGGTATCATGCAGTAGATGAAAGAGAATGCAATTCTCTAATTGTCTTTGATATCAATATCCGAAACAATTTTAAATCACCATACTCAGAGTAATGTTGCATGTAACCCATCTTAATCTACATGAAATTATAACAACAAATGTGCATCTACAAAAAATGTATAAATCTACAGAAAATGAAGGCAATTGATAAAAAGTGATTCTAAAACAACTATGGAAATACAACACATACTAGGGGGTCCTCCTGACATATGTTGTTTAGAGAAAACTGAGACTATCTAAGAAATTTAAGTCATAAATTGTTCAAAACTCCTTTGTATTCAACATCAATGTAAAATCAACAGTTACAATATGTCTTGGATGATCGTAACAACATTCTCATTCTAAAATTGATCCCCTATTTCTAACTTTTATACACATCTGAAGGAATTCAAGTGTTTTTCCATACACCATGTTTTCCAAAACTAATTATAAAAAATATGGTTAAGATCTCCCTTTTAGTGCATAGAATAGGTTATCCGTGATCATTTGAGTTGGATCCTCAATCTGTTGGCTATTTGGGCATGATTCCTTGCACTTGGGAATTTTTTTCAAATCCATTCGTAATACGAAATCTAAGCATTTCATATTTAGAAAAATGACCAAATATCCCAAATTGTGCATTCTTTGGAAAATTTGCTCGTTTTTCACCTAATTAAGCTCATTATGCACAAAACCCATGGCATGGAATCTTTGGGTTCATCTTCATCGCTCCATAAATCACGCTTGAATATCACTTCTCATTTCCACTTGGCATATGGTTGACCATTGGGTGTTGAATGCTATGAGGATGACAAAATAGGTAATTTGCCATCTCGTGATGTCAACAAAACTTATGCAAGTGGAAATTCTCCATTTGAGCGAGTGGAAGTATGCTAATCTTCAATTCCTATAATAACTCATATAACAAGGTTAATTCTTGTAATAGTTGAATTGTAGACAATTTGTTGCAAAAATAGCTTTTAATACTATTTATAAGCAAAACTAAGAGTTAATCACAAAAATATAACTTATTACCTTGATTTTACTCATTATTCCATTAGTCATATAGAAGTAGGAAATAAGAAGAGTTTTTAGTCAAATAATGGAGGTGAATGGGATGGATTGGAATGCTAAAAAGAGTCAAAATTGGCACCTAACATCTCCCCCAGACATAGGATTTTGCATGTCCTAATGCACTCTTATCCTAAGACAACTGTTGATCAAAATTTCTCAAATCCATGTTCTTTTCTTCTCAACTTTCCTCTGGTACTGCTAGATTTCATGTATCTTTGACTTCTAGACAAGATTCAATCTTAGTGTTGTTGTAATCCAGACAAGACTTTGATGTAGTATTGGTTTTATAATCAGAAGAGAGAAATATTCAGAAGAATCAGATGATGGCATTTAGACAGATAATGAATTTGGACTACATAGTATAAGATATGTCCATCATAGAAGTTCATCAACGTAAATGAATTTTTTCTTCTCCAAAAATATAATAACTTTCACGATGAAGAATTACACATGTAAAAAACTTGTTGCACCGGAGTCACCCAAATTCTTGTAACTGACTTCTTGTAGTAGTATTTCCTATCCATTATCTCTCAAACTGAAAATTGGTTTTCTATGAATTTTGGTGAGGTTTTTGGCATCACCACTATGTTGTTTCTCACCAAAAAGCGCAACCAATGTATGCACAAATTTTGAGGAAAAGGAAAAAAGGTTGAAGTTGAAGGTGGCCAATTTCTTAAAAAATATTAACTAGATTTACTTGAAATTTGTTGTGTTGATTCATCATACCCTGATACATTTGTGGTCCAAATTTCACAGTCAACAGGCTCATGGTTTGGCATATATCAACAAATCAATTTCTGCTCTATTTATGAAAAAATGCTTTCTACAAGAAATTTTTTGTGGGAAAAAGAAAGTCCACAAAGTGACTTTTTCCTTGTTGATTTTGGAGTCATAACCTCTTCAGGGGATTTAGACTCTTTTCCTTTTGACTTTTGCTTATTTTTATCTSTTGGTTTTGGAGTTATGTCCTTCACATGTGTCTGAGGATCCATCCCTTTTGATTTTTGTTTCCCTTGCTTTGTTGGTTTCAAAGGGCTAATCTTTATGGATGACTGAGAACCCTTTTCTATTGTTTTCTTTTTATCYCTGTTTCCTATAATGATTGGATTAGTTCTTTCATCATTTTTAGGGTTTACAGGATTTTCATCATTTTCATAATTTTCACTTACGGGCCCATTTTCCCGAAAGCTATTTCTTAACMAAAATTATTCCCAAGTATGGTCTAACTTATTCAATGTGTCTAACACAATAAGCTTAATCAAAGCATGATAATAAAGAAATATATCCTTGTTTTGGAGAGGTTTTTTGTATTTTTTCCATTTTCATAAGACTATTCAAAAGGGAAAAGGGCAAGTTTATCCTCTTATTCTTATCTTTTAAATGTTGTAATGGATGAATGTGATAGAGAAAAATAATAATGTACCTGCCTTCTAGTTAGATATTTCTAGATGAATATCCCCTTTCTTTCCAATGTTGTGATCGATGCTATCAATTCCTTTGTAGCAGTAATATTTATGGGTCACTAACCCTATATGTTCTTCCATTGAATGTTTCAGTGAATGTCATGGTTACTGATATGTTGTGCCCCTGAAATTTCTTGAACAATTGCAATAACCCTAATTTTTGAAATAAAATCTTGCATGTAGGAAATTCATCAAGCAATGTTATCCTCTGCGGCTCATGTCTAATCACAAAAGGCACTACCATTTTACCCTTCATTTTCTGGTGAATTTTTTAGGTTCCAGGTTCAATTCCTTTCAACATGCAGAGGTAAAAGGGGATGGAAATGGAAAATAGGCAGAGTTTACAAAGCGATGGGAAAATGCAAGAGAAATGTGTGGATTAAATGACCATTTAACCGACTAATCTGAGTGCATGAAAGACTTGGAACATCAAATGATGGCAAGCTATAGTCGATCAAATCAAACAATATCCTTTTGTAAATATTATAATCGTTCTATGTAAGGATCACCGCTTGGTAATGATGGCAGACAATTATAGGATATAGTTATGGAAGACGATGGATAATGTCATGATTGTAGGA
>JASDQU010685233.1:21397-36129 GCA_032191745.1 Picea mariana | reverse complement strand
TGAGAAGGTTTGTTGTATTATCTCCATTACCTACAATCCAAGGAGGTGATGAGATTGATACATGAGAAATCCCAAGGGAATGACAGTGTTGGGAATGAAGTACTAGATATTGTACATAGTGGGTAGTCACAAAGAGGTCAAGCATTCCATCTCGGGAAATGCTTACAACTTGGGGTGCAAATGGGGAGTTGTGAGGAATCCTTGATTCACAGAGGCTCGTACCATGTCACAAGCGGGAAGGATTGTTTCCTGCCAAGAATTAATCTAAAGGAGGGAACCTCTCAAACAAATTGGATCTTCCAGAGTATAGGTCGGTTGAGAGACTAGAGCATATTCTTGACTCGGTAAGGATTTGGGAGGTTTTCATGGAGAGAAGATCAACCTACATTTGTGTGAATACAACTTGACCAAGTTATTGAGGTGATCATAATAGCTACGATACGTGGGTTTGCATGATCGTTGGATGCATCAATAGGTAGAGCGAGAGTCTAGATAGAGATGGAGATTGATTGACTATAGAGTGTATTGAGTATATGCATTGAAGACTCATATCTAGAGAACTGTCATGGTCATTGACATTGTGACCCATTATTGCTACCAACAATGCCTTATTGTAAAGGGTGCTATGGAGGACACTACTTGCCAACCGCTGCTACGCATGAGTTATGAATAGTTCATGTACCATAAATTCATATGAGAGCTTGAAAACGATAAGGTATTGTTATAAAGTGATGGTTCTAGGTAATGGGTTATTAACTAAAAATAACCATGGTGTAGATCACTTTATTTTAATAACATCGATATGTAGTAGTATCCAAGTGATGCAAAAGTTCTTCTAAAAGTGGGATTCTTGGAATAGAATGATGAAATGCACTTGGTACGAACATGTAAGCATTTTTATGGAGTCGTATTTTATCACATGTAAATGGATATATGGCTATAAGACCTATTTAGGCATGTGAGCCCTTGGTTTGATAGTCCATCAATATAAAGTCTAAACGTAGACATAGGTGATATGGGGGGCATGTTGTATTCTCGGTTAATAAACTGTGGGGGGGTAGGTGTTTATCACAAATCGAGTTTAAAGGGGGCAATGCTGGGTTAATTTTCACTCGGTCCTAGAGTAGTTACAATAACCTTGAGTTAGTCATTGATGGGTTTACCAATGGTGGTTTATGAGCCCATGGTATTTGATGTGATGAAGCCTATTTAAAGGATTGAAGAACTCCATTGTGAGATGCCTCGGGTGGTCGTTGTTGGCCTGGCTTGGCCGAGGTTAATATATATTTATTAGATGCTAGTATTTTTGGTTAAGAGTTTCTAGGGTAAATCTATAGTGTTCATTTATGTGCATACTTCTTGTTGTACTATTTCTCTCACTCTCTATTCTAACAACTTCTTGTTGAGAATATGAGAGGAAATAAGATGTGCTAGAGTGTAAAACCATGGCTAGATGTCCACAACAACTGAATCAAACACCACAAACTTGCAAACCTATTATTTTTTCGCATTCACTGTATTGGCCAAGTGTTTCTCCTCTCGATTATTCCTAGAAGGAAACTAACAGTCTTAGACTCTATATGCTTGCATTAGAAAGGAAGAATGYCGTTGAGGGACTATGGAATAGAGGAAGGGAAGATTTTCCTTGTCTTAAGAAAGAGAASAGAGGGCTATGGTTGATTGATAGCTAGATGAGGGTCTGTAGTGTTTAATAGTGGGAAGATTTGGCTATGTCATGAGAAATGGGTTGGGCTAGGTGATATTAAATCTATGTAGGAGATTTCTTCACCCTGGTGATATCATGGTCTAATTTGGGAGTGGAATCCATAATTAATTCYTACAGTTGGTTAGTAAATCATTCCTCAATAGTAAGTTTAGTARACTTCACTTGAAAACATTTAAGTATTCATAATCAAAGTTATTTGGAATGTTTTATGTTTACATTATGTTTTGATAATAAATTAAAATGAATTTGAAATATTCAATGATTATTTCTCTTACTAATTATATGTAGATATGAATTTTGTTTTATTATTGTTAGAATTCAAATTAAACATAATAATTAGTTATTAAGGAAAAAAATCTTTGTATGAAATGCTCCAATGGTCAAAGGAGGGATGTAAGTATGTTAAATGCATCTTATACATTTTTATTTGAAGATGTGGTTTTTTAATAGTAAGAGACCAAAATTTGTATTTTATATTTATAAATGTTAGTCCAAAATCCAAAAAACCAAACAAAAATATTCATCTTAATCATTTTATATTTCACACAAATAAGAGTTAAATGCACAGATGAGGTTTCACAACCCAACAAAAATAGATAAAAACTAATCAGAAATCAGAAATTAATATGCACTGTTTTGAGAATCAATTTTTATTTTTAATAAATTTTAAATATGAATTTTTTTATTATTATTATTCCATTTTATTTATAAATGAATGTAGTGTTAATGAACATACAAAATTTTATTTTTTCATATAAATGAGTTGTTAATGGAAAAATAAATTTCCCTTTGTTCATATCAATGAATTGTAAATGAACACAACCATTAATGAAATATGATGATTGAGATGGTCTATTCCAAGTACAAATGAATGTATTGTCCCTGAACACATAAATTCAAATCTGCAATTCCAATAATTTTTGGTTAGATTTTGGACAAAATTGATCATAAAATATGCCCAAAAAAGAAAGTAGAATGTTTAGACTGCTATAAAAAAAAAGACAAATTGGTAACTAGAAGGAGATTTGACAAAATTGATCCGAAAATATACCCAGAAAAAAATGGAAAATTTAGAGTACTGTCATTGAACACATAAACTTTCCTTTGCTCATATAAATAAGCTGTCAATGAACACATAAACTTCCATTTGCTCAATGAACACAATGATAAATGAAGTATGATGATTGAGACAAAAGTGAAATGGAGTCTAAATGTTTTACCTTTTGGTCTTTTTCACTGGAATTGGGTGATACTTGGAGGCACTATGATAGTACAAATTCAACAACTCAAATCTGCAATTTCAACAATTTCTAACTAAATTTTGGACAAAATTGATCAGAAAATATACCCACACTCAACAACTGAAATCTGCGATTCCAATAATTTTTTACTAGATTTTAAACAAAATTGATAAAAAAATATACCCATAAAAAAATAGATCATTTAGACTAGACTAAAAAAAAGGGACTATGTGTTACTACTAAATATTAGAAGAAGATTTGACAAAATTGATCCAAAAATATATTGAGAAAAACTTAAAACATCCAAAAATATATTCAGAAAAACTTAAAACATAAATATATTCAGAAAAACTTAAAACATTTATACTATGCTCTAAAAAGAAACCATGTAGTTTACCTAAACATGCTAGGAGGACTAGAAGAGAGTAGAAAAGAGTTATTTAATTCTACAAAACACGGACGCTAGAAGGAGGGCTTGAACCTCCGACCTTGTGGTTAACAGCCACACGCTCTAACCAACTGAGCTATTCCAGCATACAAGTAGAGAATATATTTCACAAATATCTAACTAAATGAAACAAACAATAGTTTTAAACATTTTGCTAAGCAGAGCTGCTCATCCAAGTGCAATTGACAACGTCGTCCGATACTGTTAATTACGTCCGACAATTGCTTTCCTCGTCCAAAATATCAAATCTACTGTTACTGTTATGTTGTCGGCTCGTAATCGTAATCTTTAATCTGTAAGATTCTGATACGCTAGATTACAGCAAATCAATAAAATATAATTACAGAAAAAAAACTATTGCTTATATTTATTTTTTTCCTTCTGCTGAAATAAGAATTAAAAACAACATAGTATTCATACATCCAAAATAAACAAATTTCCGTTGCCGGGATTTGAACCCGGGTCGCCTGGGTGAAAACCAGGTATCCTAACCGGACTAGACGACAACGGAGATGTTTAAAAGGCCATAAATATGTTTTATTCAATCATACTGGTTATTCGCATATCTCGAATTTTATTCATATTCATATCCATATCTCTAGCATTTTAATTACATTATGTAGCTGGGAAGTCCCAAGTGTCTATAGGAAGCCTACCAGAACTACCAACCCTGCCAAAAAGATATTTTTTTCATTCTATAACAAATTCTCACAAGTTGGGTAGCCTAAAAAGCTAAAATTTCTACTTACAAAATCCCTAGCTCAGAAAGCCAAGCTTTCTATTTAAACAAATAAGCCTCCATAGTTTTTTCAATTGGCGATCCAAGATACTCCTTGGACACAACCACTTATAACTATTTGCATGCTTATACTTGGTAAATGTCTCCATAGTTTTTTCAATAGGACATCCAATATACTCCTTGGACACAACCACTTATAACCATTTGCATGCTTATATTTGATAAATGCCTTGGTTTTGTTCTTTTTCAATCTTTCCACCATGTTTTTTATAAATCTAACTTGATAAAGAGAGAACCATAGATCAAATTTTAAACCCTAGTTAGAATAATCTTATTAGTAATAAATAACCCATATTCAACCTTTGTTTCTGGCCATAAGATACTCCATTCTCTTAAAACATTGTCATATAAATCCCTTGTTGCAACAACACAACACAGGGTTGAAAACCAAGGAATCTCAACCAAGGTTTTCAGGAGAGGCATCCACCAAATATAATGGTTATTAAACAAATATCAACTCTTAATTGTTAGTCACTCCAAAACAAGAATGAATTCATAACTTCTCACTCTTTCCAAATACTTTAGGTCACACGAGATACTTTTATATTAACCATGTCAAACGTCAAACGTAATTTATGAGTAAAAAGTACTTTTATGATGTTGAATCCCTTATATGAGTAAAAAGTACACTAATACAATGTCAATTGCAATCCCTTATGCATTCACATGTACATTGAAAATCCTTAGACTTATGAGTAAAAAGTACTTTTATGATGTTGAATCCCTTATATGAGTAATATACTAATATAATATACTAATGTAATATACTAATACAATGTCAATTGCAATCCCTTATGTACTCACATGTACAATGAAAATTCTTAGACTAATCTAGAAGCATAATCTCTAATTTTTATTTTCAAAATATTGAAAGCTTGACCAAATCCATATGTCCATACAAATTTTATTTTCTTTTTCAATAGTTTTACATGCAACACAAGTATAGCAATACAATTGTTTATGTCTCTTCTATAAAACCTAGTATGGACCTAGTATGAATAAGTGGTGTGCATAGTGCTTTTACATTCATTAGATGATGAATATCAATTATTGCAACTAGCTTTGCTCAATTTATCAAAAACCCATCATTTCACACTACATGTCCTTACATGACTCTAGAATATGTGTATATTATACAAATTTTCATGTTGAGTGAGATTTGCAATTATCTATAACTTTCAAACATCAACCTCCTTGCTTTTGGAAATCCCGCTCTTTGCATAAGAAATTAAACATAATATTGTATTTAAAAACATTGGGAAGAACTTCCTTGTTAAGTCTTCTTGAATAGACTTCTGAAAATTATGCATAAACATATTACATGCAAAAGTGATTGGAACAATCTGAAAGTAGGGATAAAATTGCCCATTTGGATTATCAAAGATGTTGGTATTTTTTGTCTAGGCCAACCAACTACCTCTTACTTTAGTATTCAGACCTACGAGGGGAGACCTCACCTACATTCTATTGTGCTGACTCTAATGTATCAGATATAAAGAGTCAGAAGGTATGTTAGAGATGGTGAGTTAATGCTACATGGTTTTGTGGACTCTAATTGGGCTGGAGATGAAGTTGAAAGGAAGAGTTTGGTGAATGGCATGCTCGTAAGAAGGTAGGCATGGTAGTAGTGCCCCCTATACCCAACCTTCTTGCAAGAAGGTGGGATAAAATATGTGTGGGATATACAAATATATATGTCTTCTGCCATGTTTATTTCATCCTTGGATGCTAATACCCATGCATAAGCAAGCAATCCCATCACCTAATCACCTAATCACTCTTTCAGGTTAGGCTTGTTCTGTAAGGCAAGGAAGGTTGGAACCAAACCAATCCCTTAGCTATTTCCATTTTATCTTGCATTAGCTACTATTGGTTCACATGCCACTGGTTCTCATTAATACATGCCAACTACACCCTATTATGAGAAGTTGTAGTGCATAGAGACAACTATCTCAGATGGATGGAGGTAGTGATCAGCCTGAGCCATTCATGTGTGTTGGTTGACCCTTGTTTAAAAACTTTAGAGGTATCTTTGAACATCCTATCATTTGTGTAAGTCCTTAGAGGGCATTGAACACTCTAAAAAGTGAATTATGTGGCCTCTGTGTTTCCCTCTTCACATCAAACATGGTTGGACTTAGGTTTTCACATTTTTGTTCCCTCACTAGAATCTCGAGGAAGGATTGAGCATGATGATACATTATTCCCTTATAGAGTATGTGGGAAATCATACATTGTGATTATATTGTATGTTGGAAACCTTGCTTCACAAGAACTTTGGGATAGCATAGATTTCAACAATGTGGAGGAACCCTAATCATCCCAATACTCTTCTTGGTCCATAACCTGCACATTGTTTATCAATGTATCTTCATAGCCATTTACAACCCTAGTGGGGATGGGCATGCCAGTTTTTGTTGAAATCCCACAACAATGATTCTTGGGTGATGTGGGTGTGGGTGTTTTGGGTTTTAATAAATGGGTAACATCTATATGCCCTTTCAGTCAAAGACAATTATCAATTTGACTATGGTGACTATTAATATAGAATAGGACATGTATGTGTTTGTGATATGCAAAAAATTTCTTACTTATGTGCCTCTCTTGTTGGTCAAGCAATTTCTTCCACTATTGATTTTGCTTCCAATGATTATGTTAATTTGGTTTCTATTGATGCAAGCAAATGACCCTCATTAACCACATAGAATTTACCCAATGAAAACACCCAACTTAAACCTTTCTCCATTGAAATGGCAAGCTTTTCGATTATGATCCCACTATCGCATGCAAGGGAATATGATCTTTTAATGCTCTTTATCTAATCTAATCTAAACTAATAAATGTAAAATACATAAATGTAAATTAAGATGGAGTGAATGGAAGGAATGAAATCAAAACAATTTAATATGCAAGAAGTAGCTAACTAAATACTAGTTAGAGGAACAAAGAACAAAATCCGAAAATGTGGCCGATAATAGGAAGAACAATCCCATTGTTGTTAGAAATGAAACCAAATTGTGTTGAAATATTGTAACTGCAAAGAGTATTCTATTTATTATTGATGTATTATTCATTAGATCAATCCCCTTTTGTGGATTGATCATGCTGGGCATTGTAAATGACTAAATCCCCTTTTGCGGATTAGTCAAACCCTACTTGTGATATGCAAATTGAGAAGTCATCCCCCAGGCAAATTAAAGTGGTTCTAACCACCCAGAAAGAGAAGTTGGTCCTGCTAGTGAAGAGACACCTCCTTTCATCACTTTCCAGTTTGTATAAATAAAGGAAGTCAGCGACTCATTTGTTAATTCACTCATTCGATCATCTAGAGCGCAAGTTTGGAGTTGCAGTTGAAGAAGAAGGAAGAGAGAGAGGTGCATTACTTGGGAGAGGATATTCTCTGGTGTTTGGTTTATTATCTTGTCATTGTATTGGCTATCTATATTAAGGAATTTTTTGTTGGGTTTTCTCCCCCATGAGGGTTTCCCAGGATAAATGTTGTGTATCCTGTGATTGTGTTTTTCTTAGTGATCCTATCTATGTTATGGTTATCTAGTAAATTGAAAAGAAACCTAATAATAGATTAAACCTTAACATGGTATCAGAGCTAAGCTGAAGAGAACATATTTCACAAGAAAAAAAGAAAAAAATGTCATTGTTGTCGTACAAGAAAATTAGGGCTTTTTATTGAAGAGGAATTTCAACCCAAAATTCATCTAAAAAAGTGTGCCCTAGCCCAAGGAACTCTTTGGCACCTTCAATGCATATTTTCAGTGGATAGAACTCCTGAAAAGTGAAACCCTAGTTTTCACCGGTACCAAAAAACCAGAAGCACCAGAAAACCAAAAGTACTAGAAAACCAAAAGTACCAGAAAACCAAAAGCACTAGTCCAGAAATCCGTTGGTCAAGTTTGAGGGGGTAAAATTTGGATTTTTAGAAATCTGACTGCAACAACTTACTCGCCTTAGCTCAGTGCATCTAGCCCCTGGATCAGAATTTCAAAATTTGAAGTTTGAAAAATTAGGGTTTCCTCATAAAAACCTAAGTTGTAGTTTTAGTTGCAGTTGCAGTTTCAGTTGCAGTTGCAGTTTCAGTTGCAGTTTCAGAATCAGTTGCAGTATCAATTGTAGTTGCAGTATCAATTGAGGTATCAGTTGCAGTACCAGTTGTAGTCACCCTTGAAGTTTTAAAAAGGGTTGGTAATTATTATCATTGCTACCAGATGGTGCCACTACCTGCAAATGCTATCATAGGTATGTACTCACATATGTTTAAATTGTTAAGCTTTAAAGGGTATTTGTAGGAGAAGGGATATCTTGCCATAGATCCAAAAGGATCTCAAGATCCAACACATTCAGAGGAATAATGCATCCCAGGTTTGATTATTCTGATATGCATCTATTTGTTATGACATTATTTTGATCTAGGTTGCATGTTGAAGCTATGACCATCATACTAACCTTTGGTCAAAATTAAAGTCAAGGTATTAGATGGATTAAAGTTGAGATCATAGAATTTATTCTCTAACCCAACTTTCTGTCAAGATAACATATTGTCTTAGTACAAAGGACATGTTGAAGAAAGCACTTGTCATCTTGAGTGAAGGACACTTGGAAGAAAAGCAACACACACTCATTCTTGAGGACAAGACTCCAGGTTCTAGGTTTGATTAATTAAGTTGATAAGATTCAAAGTTGCACATGACAAGTTGATAACTACCCCATTACAAGTAAACACTATAGTTGAGGTAGCAGTCTTTGAAAAGCATTATGCTTGGCAGCATGTGAGCATATTGAGATAAATGCTTAATGTAATCATTTACGAGATACAACTAACATCTCCTCTAGGAGAAACTTCTTCTGTTGATTCCAGGTTACCTTGGATGAATGTTTGATCACAACACTAGAAGAGTGTTGACCTCATTTTGTATTATATTTCTTACTTTTGATCTTTGCTTCAGACGGGTCACAAGTGATAGCTCTAAAGGAGCTACCGTGATGATTATTCGTGCTGTTGTTTTATTTACTATTATCAAAAGAGTATTATTCTTGCTTTTTGTTTTGTTGACCTTGTTCCAGGTCACAAGTGATAACCCTGAGGAAGCTATAGTGAAGGTTGCAGAAGGCAACATATTAGATGAGACATGAAGCAGACTATGTACATAACCATATACATTCATGTACCAAAGAAGATGAAGAAGAAGTTATCTGTTGAGATCCAAAGTATCTCATGTGGAGATTGACTGTAAGGAGTAGAAGGCTCCAAAGATGACTGAACATTAGAACAAGAACTCATACTAGACTTGTTCAAAGGATAATGAAGCCACCTTGATGGGAAGCATAACTCGTTTGAAGCCTAACTCGGTCTTTCATATTTAGACTTGGTATTCAACACCAAGTTTACCCTATAAGAGATGATGAAGTCCTTGTAGACTCAGAAGAAATCAAGGATAAGCCTAATCTCAAAAAGGACCAGATGAAGAGACAACTTCCAGGATTGGGAGACAAATGCCATGACAAGACTAGATCGTAACTTCAGAGACTCCTAGGAGATATGAAATCTCCTGGAAGATTCCCTTGTTTCAGTGGCAAAGAAGGAAGCCGGTCAGAAAAACTAGGATATGGATTCTTCCGTGAGACTAGAAGAGAAGTCAGTATTGACTTCCAAGATTGATCTATACATATCAAACATGTTGCAGATGTACAAAGTCTGATGTATGTCTATAGGATCCTCCCAGCAAAAGGGAGAAGACTATGACGAGACACTTATTGAAGAAATAGTTATAGTTATAGTATTTATGAAGACAACCATAACAACCATGATTCATATATAGTATGAGATGCAGGGGGGAGCAATCCCCATATTTAAAATTGAGTGGCAGTTGGTGCAGTACATTAGTTGGGTCATGGAGACATGACTACAATAAAAGATAGTGTTACCTCCATGAAAGAAGAAGAGTTATCTTCAATATCAGTTATTGAGCCACTCTCAGTTTCAGATGAAGTTGTTGTCGTGATAGAATAAGAGGAGTTACTCACAGATTTCAGCAGCCAAAATGAGAATGAAGCAGTCATTCTCAGCTTCAGAGTAGTTTCAGGTGTAGAGTCCCAGTTCCAAAAGGAACAGTTGCAGAAAGAGGAGAGGACATACTCTCAGGTAGTGAGACAGATAGTGCTTTGCAGAGAGCACATAGAGGTAGCACATGATTGTGTAGATTGAGTTGCAGCTGAGCAAGTGAACTAGATTGGTACAATGTAATGAGAAAATTTGATTTGAAGATTGAAGATAGAAAGACTCATGTCTGTTGGTTGAAGGAATCTATGTACGTTTTGAAGCAAGCTCCTAGAGCTTGGTATGGAAGAATTGACAGTTTCCTGACAAGCTTGGGATTTACCAAGAGTAAAGTTGATTTTAACATTTATCTCAAGGTTATGAATGATGAGCAAGTGATGTTGCTACTATATGTAGATGATGTATTCTTGACAAGATGAAGAAAATCTCATCACAGATTGCAAAAGAAGCTCACCACATAGTTTGATGGAAGACCTAAACGAATTATCTCTTAGGTCTTGAAGTTTGGCAGAGCACAGAGAAGATATTCCTTAACCAAGGGAAGTATGCAGTGAAAATGAAGAGGTTTGACATGTTGAAATGTAAATCCATGTACACACCCATGGAAACAAAGTTGAAGCTCCTGGTAGATACATCGTCAGAATTGGTTGATGCTACTCTGTATAGACAGATTATTGGTTCAGTGATGTATCTGATGAATACCAGGCTAGATATATGTTTTGCCTTGAGTCAGTATCTGATAGAACCCAGACGTGTTCACATTGTTGCTGCAAAACATACGATGAGATACCTTAAGGGTACGTTGGATTTTGGTCTCTATTATACTAAAGATCATGACCTCAGACTGAGTGGTTACACCGATTCATATTGAGCTGGAAGTGTTTCTGATAGAAAGAGAACTTCAGGATGTTGTTTCAGTCTGAGGTCAGCCATGACTTCATGGAAGAATAGGGAGCAATTCAACATTGCTCCGAGCACGGCAGAAACATAATACATTGTTGCATGTTTCGCCAGTTGTGAATTCGTATGGTTTTAGATGTTTTTGACAGATCTATTTGATCTGGAGATGGAAGCCACCATGATCCTATGTGATAACCATAGTTGTATGGAGATGATGTGTTCTATGATGACTCGTAGCACATAGAGATCCAGTATCACTTCATTCGTGATATGTTGTAGAGAGGAGCCATAAAGCTCTAGTATGTTAGCATGGATGAATAGGTTGTTGATGTGTTGACCAAGCCTCTATCTCGTGTAAAGTTTGAGCACTCTCGAGATAAGCTTGGTGTAGTTTGAAAGAACCTCCCTATAAAGGGGGAGTAGTTATGTGTTGCCAGCACTGTGTTGTGATTCCAGCTTCATGCTAATGATGATGTGCCAACCTCATGCTGTGATGGCAGCTTCATGCTGATGATGATGTGCCAACCTCGTGTTGTGATGCCAGCTTCATGTTGATGATGATGTGCCAGCCTCATGATGTGATGTCAGCTTTGTGTTGATGATGTGTTGCCAGCCTCGTGCTGTGATGCCATCTCTGTGTTGATGATGTGCCATCCTCATGTTGTGATGATGTGATGCCAGTTTCATGCTGATGATGATGTGCCAACCTTGTGCTGTGATGCCAGCTTCATGCTGATGATGATGTGTCAGCCTCGTGATGTGATGCCAACTTCGTGATGATGATGTGCTAACAGCCTCGCATTGTGATTCCAACTTCGTGTTGATGATGTGCTACCCTCGTGTTGTGATGATGTGTTGCCAGCCTCGTGTCGTGATGATGTGTTTCCAACCTCGTGTTGTGATGCCAGCTTCGTGTTGATGATGTTGTGTTGCCAGTCTTGTACTGTGATGCCAACTTCATGTTGATGATATTGTGTAGCCAGCTTTGTGTTGTGATGCCAGCTTCGTGCTGAAGACTCTCAGCCTAGTGCTGATGTTGATGATGCTCCAACCTTTGTGTCGTGTTGTTGATGATATTGATGATGATAAAAACTTCTGATAATTTATAGATATGCTAGTCAGTGTTCCAGATGTTGTTGATGATGTTTCCCTCTCTCTCACCTAATGTTGTTGTAGAATACCCTTCTTGTTAAGGGGGAGTGTTGAAATATTGTAACTGCAAAGAGTTTTATATTTATTATTGATGTATTATTCATTAGATCATTCCCCTTTTGTGGATTGATCATGTCGATCATTGTAAATGACCAAATCCCCTTTTGCAGATTGGTCAAACCCTAATTGTGATATGAAAATTGAGAAGTCGGCCCCCAAGCAAATTAAAGTGGTTCTAACCACCCATAAAGAGAAGTCGGCCCTGCCAGTGATGTGACACCTCCTTTTAGCACTTGCCAGTTTGTATAAATAAAGGAAGCCATCGCCTTATTTGTTCATTCACTCATTCGATCATCTAGAGCGCAAGTTTGGAGCTGCAGTTGAAGAAGAAGGAAGAGAGAGAGGTGCATTACTTGGGAGAGGATATTTTCTAGTGTTTGGTTTATTATCTTGGCATTGTATTGGCTATCTATATTAAGGAAGGTTTTGCTGGGTTTTCTCCCCCATGAGGGTTTCCCAGGATAAATGTTGTGTATCTTGTGATTGTGTTTTTCTCAGTGATCCTATCTATGCTATGGTTATCTAGTAAATTGAAAAGAAACCTAATAATAGCTTTAACCTTAACAAATTGGACCCTCCCAACTCCCTCCCAAAGTGAAATGATATGACTACTAAGAAAACTTCCATGTCACAAAACCAATAAGAAAACAAGTTGAAATGAAACACAATTAGACAAATGACATATAGGGAGAATAATCCACTAACTAACGCACATGCATAATCAGAGATAATGGGAAACTGAGAATAATCTCCAACCATTGAGAAGTTCCTTATTTCATAACAAACATATACAACATAAGATAAGTGAGAATAATCACCATAACATGAGAAGAGTCACATAGGTTAGAGTGGTCAGACCCAAAAGCACCAAAAAAACTAGCATGGGAGAAGAGTCCCAATGTCAAAAACATCTATGCAAAATTATAAAATCATTAGCTAACATCAATGCCTTTAGTAACATAGAAAAATAACTTACAATGTCAAAAAGAGTAAATTTGGTTGAATGAAATGGCTCTATTTATAGTTTTGGTTTGTATCTCATTGCCTTCCACCTTGTTGACTCTTCAACTACATTAGATGATTCTTAGGCTACCAAAATAATACTCTCGAGTTCCTACTTTTCATCTTATTACAAAGTTTGCCTTATCCTCACTTTGACTACTCAACTAGATGTGAGAATATTTACTTCACGAAATTAGGAAATTTAAATTTTTCTCGCAAGTGAGAATTTCACAATAACACCAAACTCAAGTTAAGCATTCTCATTATTTGTATGTCCACTTTCACTTTTCTTGCACATTTTCAGCTCTTAATTCTCTAGTTTTCTTTTGTTCCTAGTGGGCTGGAATCTACATTGTCTTGAGTCCATTACATGGCTAAGAATATGGTTTTCTATCTCTCCTCCCGCATTCCACTTCCTGCATGAGGTTTATGCAATAATGTATCTTAATTTGAGTTGGGCAAGTGCCCATTTACATCCCTCCATATTACTTTGGTTTGAGAAAGCCTCTTTGCTCCTTGCATTTGAGTGAATTATAATGAAACTTATTGTTAATGTTGCATTGATTCTTCTTCATCCCACTTATGTGCCTTCCTATAAAAAAGATTTATATACAAGTGACCCTATGTAAGAAAATGACATAATATCATCTTGGATTAACATATTGATTATGAGACAAATATAACATAGTATCTTAGTTGCTCAATAATCCATTAAATAATTCATAACAATGAATGAAGGACTTGCATGCTTAATTAACAAGAAAAAATTAACATGACGGAAACTGATTAATGAGAGTGGGGTGAGGTTGTTTTCCCTTCCATGTATGCACAATCTCGTCCCGGTGGCTTTCGATTTCTTGTGGTGTGATGAATCACACTTAATCCCTCAACTAAAAATTCTCATAAGTTAACACCCTTTATCCTTAAAATGTTTATCTAGGTGTAAAAAAGCGTGAGTGTGATTTGAACTCAGACTTAATATCCAGGAAAAGCATGATAGTTCTAGGGTCTTCCACCTGCATTATTAAAAATCCTAGTAGCCATGAATTAGCAACCAACTATGCTTTGAAACTAGTCAATTTATAGGTAATTGGGCATGATGAATCCAATGCTTTTGTTTTTACCTTTGCTACATTTGTTTTTACTTCGATGGGATCCGGTGAGGTCTGAGAGCTAAAAAAAAAATAAAATACTATTCTCTTGTGTCGAGAATGAGCTCATCTTCCCTAGTGACGTGTTCTCCATATTAATGCATTTTTCTTTCTTTTACGGGGTTTGATTACTCTCATGAAATGAATTGGCTTGATGAAATTGACACCGGTATCTCATAA
>JASDQU010685233.1:0-13228 GCA_032191745.1 Picea mariana | reverse complement strand
GAGCATAAAAATCAACTGTAAAACCATGAAAATCGCCGGACCAGAGCCTAAGTCCTCCACCCGAGCGAGAATGCCAGAAGGAGAGTGCATGGTTCGGTGCATAGAGGGGATCGAGGGGAGTGGGATTAATGTCCCTCCCGTCATTCATGAATGCCTTTTAATGCGTCGGGTTGGCCGCTGCTGCGGGCACGAGCCGAGCACATGGCTCCGTGCTCCGCTGGCCTCCTCCCGCGCTCGTCGGTCGCCAAGTGGACCGCATTACCACCCCGATCGGGGAAATTCAAAATTGAAATCTTACTATTATCAATAACTCTACTTATCCTAAAGTCTAGTCAAAATGTCGAAGATTCAACTGAAATCATAGTGCCAAAGTAACCATCGAAGAATGCTAATACACTCATGAATCTTTGTGTAATGCATAGGCAAGTGGGACTGGTATACCTTGAAATATAGGATTGGGGAGACTAAATATTTGTATTTTTTTTCAAGGACATTGAAAGTATGAGATACCTATCATATTGTGAATGCATTAAAACATGGAGGCATTGCATCCAAGATACAATAATGTCATAAATTCCAATATCATAACCTTCAAAAACGTGAATGGAGTTTAAAGATATTTCAATTACTTGATTGTCATGTTCACTTGATTGTTATAAATCATTGATCGACATTACTATCTCTTTATGTATGCCAATATTAATTTTTTCATCAACGTAAATGGTTCCAAATGATGAATCATACTTTCCAAAAGATTCTTTTCTTTTCTTCTCCTACCATACAACCCACATTGAAAGGCATGTATTGCGTTCCTCTTTGGCATGTATTGCGTTCCTCTTAGATTAAGATCATTGAATGGAGATTCGACGATGTCATATTCATACCTTTCTTGAGAAGAAGTATTCTCAAAGAGAAAGAAGGGGATGTCTATAATCTTCTCTTTTATCTCCCTAGCATCATCATATGTACCATAGATGGATGATATGTACCATGGCACCATTATTGTAGAAGGGTTGGCCTCCTCCGAAGAGACAAAAATCATAGTGCAGGGGACTTTAGTGTCCTATGATATGTTAGTATCCAAGAAAGAAACTATGACAACTCCATTAAACATTCATTTTCCTCTACATGAGAAACACTATGGAATTGTATGCCACATTATTCATCTTTCAATTGAATGAGGGAGTCATCATTTAAAACATATTTTTTCAATGTGGAACGGTCATTATGATAAGGGGTTTGAATAGGAACATTGTGTAGACTAATTCTTTCTTTGTTACACATTCCTTCTTGCAAGAACACACCTTTGATCAAATAATCTATTTCAACTAACGAGTTGTCTTCATATATGTTATAAAAAATATTTCAAGATAGATGCAAAGGTGAAGGATACACTTGTGAGTCCCCTTTAACTTGCTAAGTTTCTTTATATACCAACAATAGATCTTTAACTACTTCAATGGGGAGAGTAGCAAGTACCACTCACAAATCACTTGTTAGTGCAAACATATGATTTTCTTGAAGATGATACTGCATATCTTGAAACCTCATGATCCATATTATATTGAAAACGACATGAAGGAAAATATATAAAAAGGAAACTCACAGAGATATTGCAAGAAACACAATAATACAGTTAAACTCAAATTCTATTAATGATTGTTTGAAATACAAAAGAATGTAAAATGCAATGTACACAAGCTAGCTATAATGGTGGTAGCTTATCTTTGAAGATAGAGATGTGATGACTACACTCATTCGCAAGAAGTTGATTACAAAGAGGATGAAAAGGCATTTTAACATAAAGCATCAATGAGAAAACCGTAAACATCCAAAACCATAACCCCGGAAGATGAAATGCCAAAAGGTTTGTGTGCCTCGATGTGGGTCGTTGATACATCAACTTCCTAGGGGCGCAACTTTTGCATACGATCTTTGTTTGGGGTGATCGGTACCTTGTCGAAAAGGTCTAGCTGAGGAGTACACATTCTAAACAATCCAACATATGCCTTTCAAAATCAACTGGGCACTGCCATGTTAAAAAAACATTGTTTAGGGCCTCAAAACGACCCCGGAAGTCCGGGACCCGAAAACCATAGAAAAATTTCCAAGATGTGAAATCATTTTGAGTTAGTGGAACAGGTGGGTGGCCACCGGTATCCACCTAGATCATTCGTCCCCCCTTAGGAAGAAATAGTCCCCATTGCATCAACTTTCTCCATTAGATGGGGAAACTTTTGCTAAATTTAATTCCTGGTGAGCCACTTTCCCTGATGAAGAAGTTTCCCTGCTTTGACGACCCGATAGAGTTGGATATTCTGTTGGCGAGTTCCCTTCATATTGGTTTCCATGATCCGATCAATTGTTTCATGTTCAATTCAATCGAGATTGATTTCTATATGATCCAAACGCTCAATTGTGTATGAAGTGTCCGAGAGAGGTGGAAAATATGGTTGAAGCAATTCCACATTAAATATCGGGTGCAAGCCAAGGAAAGGGGGAATACTTAATTCAAAATCATCCTCACCCACATCCTTGGTGATGGTTTAAGGCTTGTATCAGAGTGGGCAGAGCTTCTGATGGGGTCCAGTGAGGTGCTCTTTCTACAAATGCAATCATACCTTATTTCCCACCTAAAACTTGTGTGGTACCCAATGTTGATCATGGTGTTGATTGTATTAGATTCACTCAACAAATTTGGTTTCTTGATCAACCTCGGTGTGAGCATGGGAGGACTCTTCATGTGCAGTTGCAATGGGAAGAGATAAATTAATGGGAAACAATGGATGGAACCCCAAGCACACCTGAAAAGGGTTGTTGTCAATAGATCTGTGGAGGGATATGTTGTAGCTATGTTGAACATAAGGAAGGCTCTCATCCCATGTGAGTGGATGTTTGGAACTGTACATCCTCAGGATATGGAAAATGATCATGTTGACTACCTATGTTTTTCCACCAGTCTATGGGTGGGCAATCGATTTGGTTAGCTTGGTTTCCATCATTAACCATAGGCTGGACCAAAAATCACTTAGGAACCTACTATCTCGATCTGAAATAATGGTATGTGGGAGCCCAAAATGAACCTAAACATATTCAAAGAAGAGCTTAGCAATGGCCTGAGTTGTGATTCTCTTCTTGTAGGGTGCCAAAACTACCATCTTAGAGAAATGATCAACGACCACAAAGACACAGTCATTACCATGCTTAGTTGTTGAAGGTAGACCATACATGTAATCCATGGAGATGGACTGCCAAGACCTATTGGGAGTAGGTAGAGGGGTGTATAGACCCTATTTCTTTATGGTGAGTTTGGAAATGGTGCAGGAATTGCAGGATCTAATTTACTTGCGAACATCTTGTTGAAGCTTCAACTAATAAAAATTCTTTTGCAGTATGACCACTATTTTTTCCACACCAAAGTGTCCTGCCGCTCTATTGCAATGAGCTTCCCAAATAAACTTTGCACGCTTGCTTGAAGGAACACATAGATGGTTCATATGGCATAGTAATCCATCCTGGAGATGAAAGTATAGAAATTTTTTTCCTGTGATCAATTTATGATGGGGAGCATCAAAGTTAGAGTCACCATTGTATAATTGTGGCCACCTAGATGTCTCTTGCACACATGAGTTAAGAATTGTGGTTAGCGCCACAACCAGAGGTCAGTTGAGGCAGTCTGTGACATGGTTGGTGCTTCCCTTCTTGTAATTTGATGTTAAAGTGGAATTTTTTTAGGTACGTGGACCACTTCTTATGGCGGTCATTTTGTAACTTTCCATGTGTCTGCATGGATGACAGAGGCCTGTGATTTGTGTGGATGATATTTTCCTTCCATAGAATGTAATGCTTCCACTATTGACACACCAGTACAATGGAGTACATCTATTTTTCATAGGTGGGGTATCTACGAATATCATCAAATAGTGTTTCACTATGATAGGCCACTGAATTCCCATGCCGAGTGAGGACTGCATCGATAGCATAATATGAAGCATCTGTCTCAATCTCAAATGGCTATTGCAGGTCTGGAAAAATAAGCACTAGTGTTGAGCAGAGGAAGAATTTAAAATCCTCGAATGCTTTATGTTAGGATGTAGCCCAAACAAACTTTTCCTTTAGTCCATCCTTGGTCACCTGGCTTAAGGCCCAAGCGATATGAGAGAACCCCAACACAAACCTGCAGTAGAAGCTGGTGAGGCCCAAGAAGCTACAAATCTTGGCCAGTGTATTCAGGGCCATCCAATCATGGATGAATTGGATCTTGGTTGGATCCACATGCACACCCTACTCATCCATGATGTATCTCAAATATCTAACGCGTTGCATGCCAGAGGAACACTTCTCCAAACCGACATATAACTTGTGATGTCGTAGGGTGCCCAGGACCTGTTGAATGTTCTTCAAATGTTCCTCCAAGGTTTTGTTAAATATGAGAATGCCATCCAGATATACATCCACAAAGGAGTTTGTGAATGACTGCAATATATCATCCATCATCTGCATGAATGTGGTTGGGGCAGTAGTTAAGCCGAAAGGAATGACCAACCACTCGAAGAGACATTCTTTAGACTTGAAGGTTGTCTTCCATACATCAATTTTCTCAATCGACACCTAGTGGTAGCCTGACTTCAAATCAATCTTACTGAAAAATTTGTCTCCCTTGAGTTGATTGAGAAGATCATCAATCCAGGGGATTGGGTACTGTTTTTTTACTATGATATTATTTAGAGATTTGTAATCAATACAAAATCATTATTTCCTGTCCTTCTTCTGCACTAGAAGAATTGGGCTCCTACAAGGTGAGGATCTTGGTCTGATGTGGCCCTTCAGAATTAGTTTTTGGATCTAGTGTTTGATTTCTTCATTCTTCATAATAGAACGCCTGTATATAGGCTCCTTATGTAGAGGATCACCGGGTGTCAAATCAATTGATTGTTTTACCTAATAGTGAAAAGGCGCCCTAGTTGGTGAGGACAAGATGTCTTTTTTCTCTTCTATGATCTTGTCCACCTACTTTTGTTGTGTAGAGAGACCTCATGCAGATGTTTTGGAAGTTACAATGACCTTCCATTCACCTTCTGAGTGGACCATAAAGAGGACAAATCTCTCGGTCCGAGAGACCAACTTTCAACACTGCTTCACAGAGATCAAAGAGATCACAGTAGTTGGGACTGCCTTTGATACCTTGTAGAGTTGACTTCCCAAAGTAATAATGACACTACGAGGCCTAGATTCATAAACACCATGATGCTTTCACACATATGGTTATCCTAAAAGAACATCACAAACTTCAATTGGGGAAACATCACACAATACCTCATCTTTGAAGGGTTTGATGTTGTAGTGCATGATACATTTTGTTGGATGACATAGATATCTCATCCCTAGTTGAGCCAACCAATGGTGTATAGTTGAGGGTGCAACATCGTTGTTAGGTTCAACCTCTTAACGACCTCTTCTGATATTATGTTCTTCTGGATATTGTTGTCAACAATAAAATGGAGGGGGGTCCCTTTCACCCACATCTGTGAATGGAAGAGGCACTCCCCTTCTTCAGGTTCCTTTGGTTCCACTAGCTGGAATTTTTTGGTAGAAATGGTGACATTGGGTTCTACGTCAATGACTTGTTTTCCCTTATCTAGTTATGGATCAAAGTCTGAGCCAACATCCAACTCAAAGGTTTTCGTCTCAACCAACAATGATTGTTTGGAGCGAAATTCATCAATGTTGTGCCAAGGGATTTTGTGGAACTCACACCATTGTCCAGTGTCCTTCTTCGACTTTACGTTACCCTTCTTTGTTGGTGGCCTGGAATGGTTTTCCTAGGGCTATAAATCATTTCTCTGTCCTTTGCTTTGGGAGTTAGGGCCACCTTTACTGTTCTTCTGTTGTGATGGGTTTGTAGAGATGAAATCTCACTTATTATTTTTCTTGAACTTTTTTCTCAATCTTGAAAGCATATCAATAAGCGACTCCCTGTGAGGAGATGTCCAGGAAATCCATATATATTTGGATATACCTATGTAGGCCACTACGGTACTTCAGGACTAGGTGTTTCTTAGAGTCTTTAATTCCCAAATTTTTGCGCAAGGTATGGAAGATGTTGGTGTACTCTAGCACCATCTAGTCTCTCTCTTGACATAGACTTGTCCTTCTCGTGTACCGGTCATAATAGTTTCCAACATGGTAGTATTTCTCCTTGAGGGCATCAAAAAAATCCTCCCAAGTGGGTTCTAGCCCAAAAATTGTAGACTCATCTCCGACATGCTGTTCATAGTAAGTTTCCCACTAATCTATGACATGTGGAAGAGATTTAAGGAGCACGAAGGTGATTTTTTCACCGTTGGAAATTTTTTGGATAGAGAATAACCCTCTAGAAAACTTAACCATTTTTCCAAAGCGTCGACATCTACCTGGCCTTCAAATAAAGGAATATCAAAGTTAACTTGTACCTTGAAGGGTGTTGCACCTTTGAAGTGATTGTTGGTTGAAGGTGTTGTCGTCGTTGTTGGTAGTCATTGAAGGATCTGGGAAGAATTATCCATCATCTCGTTCCTTTGTTGCGTGAGGGATTCATCAAGAAACAATTTGATAGGATCTCCTACTCTCTTGTCTCTCTTTTCTTTTGCCATGGGAGGTCTCTAGGGATGGCGAGAGTGGTTGTCCTCAAGATAAACTAGCTTGAGACCCAACTCTCTATACCCTGACCTCGTCGAGGACATGCACTAAAAAAACAAGGAGAAAACTGCTCTGATAAAATTGATCCAGATTATAATGAGAATGACATGAAGGGAAAGATATAACATGGAAACACACAAAGATATTGCAAGAAACACAATAATACAGTTAAAATCAAATTTTATTGTCTAAAATACAAAAGATTGTAAAACACAAAGTACACAAGCTAACTAGAATGGTGGTAGCTTATCTACAAAGATAAAGATGTGATGACTACACTCATTCGCAAAAAGATGATTACAAAGTGGCCGAAAAGACATTTTAACATAAACCATCAATGGGAAAACCCTAAACATCCAAAACCCTAACCCTAGAAGATGAAACGCCAAAAGGTTTGTGGGCCTCGATGTGGTTAGTTGATACATCAACTTCTCGGGGGCACAAATTTTGCATATGGTCTTTGTTTGGGGCACTCGATACCTCGTCAGAAAGGTCGAGTTGAAGAGTACACATTCCAAATGGCCCAGTATATGCCTTTAGAGAAAAAATGGGCACTGCTATGTCAAAAAAAATCATTTAGGGCCTCAAAATGACCCCAGGAGTTTGGGACCTAGAAAACCATAGAAAAACTGCTAAGATGTGAAACCATTCTGAATTAGTGGAACAGGTGGGTGGCCACCAATATCCACTTGGATCACCTCATGTTAAAATACAAAACATATCCATAATCTTCCTTGTGCAATGCGTCCAATTCCTCTTTCAACTTTGTCAATTGATAATCACCATGAGCAATAATAAAAAAATCCTTGAAAAGCTTCCAACCATGAATCGATTGGACTGGTAGAACCCTATACTAGTTTTGGATTCTTCCTTCAAAGGTGAAGGAAAACACCTTGCACCCAACATCACAATCATGTCATATTGTATAGAAGGCTCCCATAGATCTCCACAAGCTTAGGAGCATGTGAAATGAATCTAGGTCTCACTGACACCACTCCATAACAAGTCATCGGTGGCAATAACCAATATGCGACCTGCTAATGGAATCTACGATCTAGTCTCTGTGGTATTCTAGGTATACACCCTTGAGGAAGCTCATTAACCTCCTCCATTTCTACATCAAGCTAGGAAGGAGGCTCGTCACTAGCATATGTAATGATATCTACAAAATAATAGACAAAAATAATTAGACAATTTAAACAAAATCATATAAACAATTACACGTGCATTAAATAAGACAAAAAAATATGCAACTAAAAAATTCAAAAGATAATGATAATATTACCTATCACATCTGGTGGCTCAATTACAATAAATTGGATGTTAGGACTTCCTTGCCAATCCATGCGTACATAAAAAAAATGTATGAGATCAAGGACAAGTTAGTTATCACTATGTAACAAAGCCAAAACATCTACACCCATCAGCATACACATGTACTTTAGTTGTCTGGTCTTGGGCAACATTTGCCCCCACTTGTGCATACACACATCAATCATCAACCTAGGAGGTTGACAATTGAATATTGTCCACGATGCCAAAAGCCTCTCAAAAAATAAAGTAAATAACTTTGAAGCAAAGAGGAAGAGATGTCTCACCAACACACTATGACAATGATTTAGAGTAATACCAAATTTTCATAAAAAAAAATGGTAGACCACTTGATTATCATGGGCCTCCAAAATAGAATATCTACATAGCACATCATAGGGAAACTAATGCACTACTCATCAATGGTATGGTGTGCTAGCATGGTGATCAAGAGTCTCAAGCATTTAACCTCTTGTGATTAAAACTCATGTAATCTCAACTAGCTCCCATTGACAACTTGGAACTCACTAGGGTGAGAAATGTCTTCATTGACATAGATCTTCACATATGCCAATTGATTCTCTCCTACAGCACTAGGAAGTAGATCGAGGAAAGGGGAAAAATCCTCCCCTCTTAGATATCCTGGTAATGAAACAAATATCCTCCTTTGTGGTTTAGTACCGCATATCAAAACCAACCCTGAAAACCTACCTACCATGATCCCAATGAAGAATCAACTCCGTTAATAACTTAATGGTCCCCCTAAGGAAGTTAGCCTCCTCATAAAACTTGAAGAGGCTAATATCCAACAAAAGCTAGCAATATGAAGTGTAATTAGATGAGGAATCAAATCTCTTCCCTCTCCCTGACCTTCCATACATGATCAAAGTTATCTCGGTCAACTTATCGCCAATGTGGCTATCCTTGATTCACATACAGATACCATCATGAAATATATCCCTAAATAAACAATCTATACTAAATTACTAGTAATATTTTTTCAATATTGAACTTTTTTTTTTTCATAAAAAAACTGTAAAATGTAAAAGTACGTCTAGATTAAATCCACAAACCATAACATTTAAAAGTACGTCTAGGTTAAATATGTTATTGTTTTTAATAACATTGTAAATTATGATGCTACTAAGTTTAACAAATCATATAAATGATGCTCTTTTGAAAAAGTTCAAGCACCACCATGGTGTGTCCAAACATCCATAAGTGCATCAAATAGCACTGGGATTTTTTATAAAATTATTATAAGCATTGATGTGCATTTAATATATTATGGCACACCATGCACAATGCGAATTAAAAGCGTTGCCACAATGTGTTTACAAGAGCACCTCCACGGTGTGTCAATACATATATCAGTACATTGGAGCGTGTAAAATATAAAAAAAATAAAATTATAAATTATAGATCTATAGGGTGTGCTTAAGATACACAGGTGCAATTTTCAAAAATAATTATTAGAAATTTCATTGGTGCACTAAATATGTAAAAGGAGTATTATGAATGGTGCAATTTTTTTAATGAGAAATTAATTTGTGGGAAACTTACCTCGATACTTCTTCATATAGTGGATGATATGGGAGTGATAAAGCCGTGACCCCAAGGATCCAAGCTAGGCCCGGACTCGTAACCTTTCCTCGTAACACGATTCATTCACCGAGTCTCTTCCCTACAAAGGAGCTATTGTTGCCCTGTAGGGAAAAAATAAAAATCTAATATTGTTTGAAAAATTCCAAAATGAACTCAAATTGATTACGGAAATGAAAGAATCAAGAAATAAGTCAATTTGATAGCATTGTACAATGAAGTGAGCACTGATGCTTGAATGGGTGCGAAGCATTGATTAGATGTGAAAAATGATTTTTTCACTTTAGTCTTAAAAAAATAAAAAAAATTACCCTAACACGGTGAGCTCTTCAATATCCCAACATGTTTGTAGTTTGATAGATATATGGCACATTAGTAATACTTTTTTTTGTTATTAAAACAGATGGTATTTTGATTTTAAATTGTAATAGTGCACTAAACAATATACATACACATTAATGTGTTTGTAGGTGTATGGTTTACTGCTAAGTTTTTTTTTATTATTATTTTAACCTACCTTGATGCTTGTGATGGGATCACACATTGGTATTAGACTTAAAAATTAGGTCCACTGATACAATAAGATGAAGAAGAAAGTGTACTAGCAAAATATCATACAATAAGATGGAGAAGAAAGTGTACTAGCAATTTATCATCCGCTAAAAACTATACTTGTTATTCTCCACTATAAACAAAAAAGGATAATTTTTTTGAGGTTCCACACAAACCTTTTCTAAATGATATTTTCCTTATAGTGATCATTAACTAATTCATTTTGCCCCTATGTTTTAAGCCCTATAGAAATATGTATAATAAAGAGTGTCTTGTTATTAAAAAAAAAACGCACCATTGACACCTATAAAAGATACAATGTTGCTAAGTAAAACTATAACATGACATATTTTAGCTTGAACGACTCAAATACTTTTCCCTTGGTATGAAAAATGAATGCTCCAAATATGTGATTACATATTTTACTCAAATTTATTTTTTAAGTAATTTCTTTATATTAATCAAATTTATTTTTTAAGTAATTTCTTTATATTAATCAAATTTATTTTTTAAGTAATTTCTTTATATTGCTGTAAAATTGTTTTATATCAAAAGTACTATGAGATTTGCAATTTTTTAAACATTTATATAAAAAATATCATAATAAATTGGCATTAAATAAACATCTTCCAATACTATTAAAAAAAGTTAAACACTATTTCTTTATCCATTATATGGTAATTAAACATTATTTTTCATAAATTTTAATAAATGAAACTTATACACTCCCAAGTTTAAATACTCGATACTCAAAGCATAATGAAGCCTCATTTGCTAGGAGCAAAGAAACTTTTAAATAGCAAACATTAAAGGTACAATCATTACTTATGCTCTCAAACCTCATTAGCTAGGAGTAAAGAAATTCTTAAATAGAAAACATTAAAGTTACATTAATTACTTAACATTTAGTATTTTGTTTTTTAAAATTGAAATTACTTAATGCTCTCAAACCTCATTTGTTAGGAGCAAAGAATCTCTTAAGTAGAAAACATTAAAGTTACATTAATTACTTAAACATTAAGTATTTTGTTTTTAGTCCCTGCTTTTTGGGTAGTAAGGACTATTAGTAATTGATTTTTAGTGGCTTTATTAGCCTATGCACATAAATCTATGTAAACTATCTATTTTAACCAAAGTGTTTTGAAACTCATACTATTTTTGGGCTTGCATTTGATTTCTTATCCTAACTTTTTTAATATGAGGTCTTATTTGGCCTCATATCAAGGCAAACAACTTCAAAGTTAGGAAACGGGGGCCTTTAAACATAGTAAAATGTATTTGGAAGAAGAAAAGTGAATTAATGCTAACTTTTAAGTTAGCATTAATTCTAAACATTAAATGTTTAATATTTCCATAGGGCTCCCGTAACTAGGTGGCTTTCGTGTCTCATGATGGCAATGGGTGAGAGTTCCAGTTGGTGATTTGCATGTAGGAGTTCAAGTATCTGTCATCATCCTGCTGCCCATGCATGCATGGGTGAGTCCATTAATCTCTTACTGTGCACTTTCCCTTCTGCTCAACAATGCTCCTATCCTCTACAACTGGAAGCTTGGGTATCCTCTGCAACTGGAAGTTGTCTTTTCAAGCTGGTCCTCTCTTTTGCCTGCAAGATTTCTTTTCAAATTAGTCCTCTCCCTGCCCATCGAACGCTTTGTTACACAGAACGCTTCATTACACAATTGTACCTGCAATATTGAAAAGAGTTGTGTAAATAAATTTATGGAATATCATAATGATACCTGGAGAAAAGAGTCCCACAATCCAATCTATATTCTATGGTACCACAAGTCTTGGAATGGTTACACTTTCATTTCTTTTCTCCATTCTTTCTGCAAAAATGTTTCTTTATTCCGGGGAGGTCTCTAAGAGCCCTGGATGGATCATGGTGTACACAGGCGGGTTCTGGACACAAATAAACCATCCTCTTGATTTCTTTAGTAGTTCTCTGCCTGAGCTTCCACGAAAGATTATGCCCCCTCCTGTGGAGTTGTATGTTTTGTTCTCTAAAACCTTTGTTGCAAACTTCGCACACAAATCTGTTATATAGAATCCGTTAACCATACAGGTCACAGATTTATTTAGATTATTTAGCCTTAGCGAAGCTAACTCTTTCTTATAGTAGTTAAATCTCTCTTATTAGTTGAAATAATATTTCTCTCTCCAGTCTCCATTTTTGTAATTAGAAACTAGTCCCCTTCCTTTCTACCTGAGCGTAAGCGAAGAACCTTACCTTTTGGTTGTGTCTTCTATAAAGAAGCTCTAGTCATTTCCAGCTATAGTAATAGCCTGTCACCTACCATGAGGTCTTAGAAAGCCAGTACTAGTCATAACTCTTGTGCTTTAGTACTTTCTTTAAATAGATTCTCCCGGCCTTGCTTCTACTCTAGCAAAGAAGCTTTCCAGGTAAGGTTTTTTTTCTCCATCCATAAGGTAAGGTCCATAAGATATAAATCTATTTTTATCTACCAAAAACATACTTTTCAGGAGATATCCCTCCCTTCTTGGGGGATAGGGCGATGATTTCAACATCTGGGTCTGCAAAACCATACAGGTCACGAACATTTTCATATCAAAAACCCCAAAAGGAAAACAATCATAATCACGTAATATACAATTCTTTTATATTCACAGGCCAGGATTTAAGTGGCAGATAACCAATGAGTCTTCTGATAACGATATAAATTCTACGGTTGTAAATGTTTTCTATAGCTGGCTAGATTGAATTGGGTTTGAGAACTCATTAATAAATCTATGGAGGCAACAACAACAGAGTTAACTTCCTTACTATCATTTCCATTAAAATCTATTTGAGATTTCATATTGCGGGAAGAAATTTTAATTTTTCCAGTTCTGATCCATATTTTGTGGATCATCACCAATGAGTTTAGTATCAAGAGACAGATGGGTTTTCTAATATATCTCAATATTCATTCATCTATCCATCTACATGTTTTCTTGCCTGGTGTTCCTGGAAGATTTCTCTTTCTCTTCACAGTGGTATTGTTCTGCCCAGTGTTCGGGGCTGCAATTGATGATGTTTGTGTTGGATCATGTTGTCATTGATGCCAATGGTTTGTCATTGATG
>JASDQU010685232.1:20874-36910 GCA_032191745.1 Picea mariana | reverse complement strand
TACAATATATACAATGTTTTTAGGTATTCTGTAGATACCAAAACCCTAATCCCTTAATCCGGGATTAATTTAAAAATCCACTAAAAATAGAAAAAACCGCGCAATTTTTTTTTTCGGGGCGCTGCCTCGAACATTGCACGTAACCAAGGGGGGGCATACCTACCCCCCCCTGGGACCCCCCTAGGAAAGCGCCTAGCACACACGGCAGACCACTAGTGAGAGGGATCGTCAGACATAGTTGTCGTATCTGATGCTCCCACACACACACATGAAAAGAATATAACAGATACCCAACACAAATTGGGTCGTTAAGCAACCTTGACAAGTATGGTAGATGTAACGTTGCCAGAAATGGTAGTTTGGGTTGGGTACTATGTACAAGAAAAAGGGAGCCTGGAGTTTGACTCGCACCAGGTTTCTAGGAAACGTTGGGTTGCTGACCAGGGTTCTGGTAAACACCATGTTCTTGGCGAGTGTACGAATACTACGTTTTTTGGGACATCATCGACTAATTCCTGTAATTGGACGACGAAGTTTGGGTGAAGATTTCTCCCTACATTGTGTTCCAAATATTATGGAAGGGGTTGCTGCCCTGCCTATCCGATGGGAATAAGTACTGAGCCATGCCTGAGGTTCCATTGACTATGAAAGGGGTTTCCCCCAGTCGACATCCCTAACAAGGGAACTGATCCCTACCAAGGATTCCAAAGTCCTTGTGTGGAGAAAACTCTTGTACTTGCCCCCTCTATAGGAATACTACCTTGCACAAGATTTTGTTGTCCAAAACCAGGGTTGCCCCCGGTCGAGACAAGAGATGACGAAAAACCATTATTACCAAATGAGTCGAACAAAGACAATGACATTGAACCCATCGGCGTGGTGTAAGAAGAAGTTCCTAGACTGCCTACTCCAAACAAGCTGTAGTTCATGTTTGACCCATCGGATGGCTGGAAAGCACCATCGAACGAGGGGGACAGAGGAGGTATATGACCCTCACTGTAAGGGATATCATTATAGGAGTCTAAGGTGCCTCCCATGGACCCTTTCAAGGGATATTTTGAGCTCTCTGCCCCTAGACCCATGGTCTATAGGGTGGATTAGGTAAGGATGAATTTCATATCAAAGTCGGGCATCTCATATGAAAATGGAGGTCCCTTCGCACTCTATGTGAATGGAGTAGTGGTCTCCACCACTGACGGTATCAGACCACTACCCGAAGTAGAGGTGGTCGAGACCAATGTGGTATAGACTGATGAAGGTGGGTTAGGAGGTGGAATACCCCCTGTGGTGGCAATCGTTGAGGGAGTGTGAGGACTCCCTGATGAAGTAGTATCATTTGCTTCCATAGCTGCTTGTAAGATTATCTGACGCTCGTGAGGTGTTACCCTTGGAGGGACAACTTGTACCAATATTAGCATCAAAAAGTTAGTGATCGGAGGGTTAGCCGGCCCGAGAGCTTACGCTCCAAGGTCAGAAATAGTGATTTCCTTCGGATTCAAGTACTCTCCTCTCGGAGCTGGCTCGGGAAAATTTTCTTGCAGCCTAATCACTTTGACTGACCCTTGTTGGTCAAGTATTCGTTGTAATGGTGGCAGTGGTGGCTCCAATGTAACTGGCGGCAGGCCCTGAAGCCTTCGCGACCAACAAAGCTCTTTATCTTCCACTTTGTAAAAATATCAATGCTACATTAAGGCTTTAACTAACGTTTAAAACCAAACACCCACTAGAAAAATTCCTATAAGATAAACCAAGAAAACCACTATCTAGTTGGAAGAACAGTTACGCCAACCAACACTAGAGTAACTTACCAGTGCAAGTGAAACTTGAACACGGAAGAACCCTCTGGGTATAATCTGCAAAGTGTGACCCAATGTCTGCCCTAGGTATCGTGATATACCCCTGCAGTCACCTATGTAAGTCCCTAGAATAAAGGAAACTAAGTTTCCATCTCACAAACAGTCACCAGGTGGGTACAGTCGACAATTGAGTGGAGCGCAATGAGTAGGATAACAAGTATGAAACCTACCGAGGGTATCGAAAGCAAGTGGTCCAGAAGACAACTGAGAATCTCAAATGGATTCAAGGTCCATGAAGCTCTGTAGGAAAATTCAAGCGATAGTATCCCTGAACAGATTCTCAATATGTGTTCCCCACTACATTTGGTGTAGCTTTGGAGGGGTTATCTCCACTACCTTTCCTCACGCGACCTCATGTTTAGCCCCTATGTTAGAGGGGGGTCCTAGATAAATTTCACATCACTGGAGTTTTACACTCCCTAGCTTTGACTCCAATGTTTGTTTAAAATCCTTGAAGAGTTTCCTCTCCAACCTAATTCAAGGCTCTAGCCCTAAACTAGTTGATTGACCCTACAAACATAAAAGTCTAGTTAATTTTAATTTTAGCATTAGTTTTAAATGGATTGTTTTAACTCAAAGGATATGGCAGATGAAACTAGTGACGTGTATGAGAGACGAAAAGAGGAGAAGTAAATGAAACTCTGAAAGAAAAATTACTTATAGTTAACAATACAGATTTGCAACTAACTCTTCAAACCAACTTTTTCATAACTAACTTTTTTTTTCAAGATCTTTAAAAGGAAGACCTACAACGAAATTTCACTCGACTATGAGCTACTTAGGTTATAAGAAATTAGTAAAGAACTTAAAAATTGAAATCTTTTTCCTTTCAAGTAAAATAACTAACCCTAACTACTTTATTAAACTAAGGAATGAAATCTTTTTCTGTTTTTGTAAATGCTTCAAACAAGAAAAACTTGAAATAAATAATTTTTTCTTTTCTTTAAAGAAAATGGAAGGGGTAAAAGAAACACCAGACAAGACTGAAACTGACCTCTAGCCCACTGCGTATCGCAAGGAATCACTAAAGACACCAAACAAGCTGATCAACAAACTCAAAGACTCGCCTAAAACCCTTTCAGAAGTAAACACAAGAAATCTTTCAAAAAGACAAGAAAACAGACATCTATCCCAAGCTATGACTGTAAAAACAGAGACAATGGACTCTATCAAGAAACCCTGAGAAGTAAAACCTCAATCAGGGAAGAGGTTGACTGCCTCTTCTTCAAAAACAATTCCTTGAATCAGGTATGCTACTGATGCTTAAGAAACCTGTGTATGTACACGGGATGTCTATATAGTAGGGTGCATATGTATGCGTGTTGACCCACTGTAGGGCACGTACACCTCTGTAATTTCTCAAAAAGGAATAAAACAGACTGACTGACAGGGAAGGGAGAAATGGTATGGCACCAACATGTTACCAAAATCCCTTAAAGACTCAGTAGACTCAATAGAAACTCAAAAGTTATAAAACCAATCAAACACCAAAAAAATCCCCTAAAACCCTAGAGGCTTCCCTAGTATGGTTGCCAGTTTTACTAGTGGGAAAAACCCCCCTATGGCTACACCAATGTTTACAATGTAGGCATATCAATAACCATTTAAAAGTCTCCTACTTCGCTAACTACCCCAAACATACGCCATACTTATGAAAGAAAATCAAAATGAGAAGGATTGGGTAACTGTACCTCTACTCTGCGTCCGGTGATGATCCTCTCGCGCTTGATAGCTTCGCTAACTGCAAACCTCCTCCCAAGGATGGCTTGCAATCAAAGACAGACAAACAGAAAGCTACACGCATGCATTTCATACACAAATAAGGGTTAGATGTTAGAATAAAAACATAAATTAAATGCAAACATTCGACACATCATGTTTTGGGATCGGAAAAGTAATTCTTTTATTGATAATACAATGATCACTTACAACCAAAGACGACTACTACTCCACGAACCTGGTCCAATTTTCTCTTCACCAAGCTCCAAGTGCACCTCCATATGGATTCTCCTCTTATCCTTCTTCTTGGGAAGTATAATGGGTCTATGATGGAGGAAGGAAGGAAAATTGGGGATCTCTGAGGTAATTCTCACAAAATGGATGCAAATGCTTGGGGCAAGGAGGGGATGTGAAATGGGAAGAGTTTCACTGTTATTATGTCTAGATGTGGAATGAGACCCCAACACCTCCTTTTATATGACAAAAGTATGTTTATTCGGCTGGGTGATGAGATATAGGTGGTGGATTAGTTGGGAAACTACCCAATAGCCTGTAATCTCAACGAATTATACTCATTATATCGAATTTCACCATTCACCATACAATATATACAATGTTTTTAGGTATTCCGTAGATACCACAACCCTAATCCCTTAATACGGGATTAATTTACAAATCCACTAAAAATAGAAAAAACCGCCCAAAAAAATATTTTGGGGCGCTGCCCCGAACACTGCGCGTAACCAGGGGGGGCATACCTGCCCCCCCCCTGGGACCCCCCTAGGAAAGCACCCGACGCACATGGAAAAGCACTAGTGAGAGGGATCGTCAGACACAATTGTTGTATCTGTCATGCCCACACACACACATGCAAAGAATATAACACATGCAAAGAGTCCTTTCTTGATTATGAAAATGTTTTCTTGGAAATTATACCTTTTTCCTCATTTCACCTTGGTAGTTGACATGGTTTCCTAGTAAGTGGGCCACCCTTGAGAAAATGGATTCTACTAAGGGGTCTCCTTAAAGGTCCTTCATTCCATTCCCGCTCATTTATACCACTTTCCACATCTCTTCCCTTTCGTTTCCTCATCTTTTTGGTTTTAGGGCTCATTGACCCCAAGAAGGGCTTGTACCTCATTTTATGGGAAGAAGGGGATAAAGGCCCAAATGTGTTGTATCTAGAAAAATTTAAAAGACATAAACTATCCCTCTAGATACTCACCCTAAGGTCCTGAGAGCAATGAAACACTTCTCCATAAAAATGAAGGACCTTTTAAAAAAGAAAACAGATAATTAATAAATGTCCCACCTGTTTGGGGAATGCATTTGAGATGTCTTTTAATTTCCAGTGCATATGACACTCAATGTGTTCCTAACTCCAAATGGCATTGTGATGCATTTTAATTTCCATTGCACATGGCACTCAATGTTCAATCCATAATAAATTTATGCCAAATAAAAGGGTTTGGAAAAATGTTGTATTGCAAATGAGGGATGCATCACACCCTCCACAAAGGCACCCATAAATGATACAATATGAGCCCTTGATATGTTAAGAACCACATGCCAAAAATTCATACCCCCATTCACCTCATATTCACTACATGAATTAGAGAGGGTCTTCTTGTAGGGAAAACACTCATTGACTTGGGGATTGGCCTACAAAATAGGGCACCATGACAACCCTCCCATACTTAAATTTAGTAAATTTTATAATGTCTATGAGAATTTGTTTAGTTTGAAAAGGGGGTATTTAATGGACATGTTTGGGTGGTTATTTTATTAAATTTGTCTTACTTGGCATGATACATGTGACTTGTGGACCCTTGGAGAGCGTACTTGTTTGTCTTTGTAGGACCTTTCCAGGTGAAAGCTTTCCATGGAGGAATTATTCCATTTTGACCTTCATGGGGGGTTGAGAACCCATAGAATGGACACCATATCCCACGGATTGGGCAAGCACGCCAAATCCTTTGTGTGCAAAGGATAGAGGATGTTGCCTTTGGAGGCACTTTGACTTCATTTAATGATGACATCATAGCACTTTTCACTTGGACATTGTCCTTTGGAGGTCTAGGATGTCACTTTCTAAGTGTTTGATGTCATTTGGAGGCTAGATATTGGTGGGATTGATGGTTCCAGAGGTTAAGTGATGTGGTTTGAAGGAAGGAGATGCATGGAATGACACTCTATCACATGAGAACTTGACACATGGCCTTTGGAGGCCCAACGATCTGCATTTTTAGGCTCAACGTCTCACTTTTAGGCCCAATGTCACCCTTTTTAGGGTTTTACTTTATGCAATTTTTATATTTGCAAGTTGTAAGAGAAAATAAAGGGTGTAATCCCTCTTTTGATTTGTTGTTGACAATTTTATGTGGAAAAATTGGTTTATATGGCCTCATATGAATAAAGGACCATCTCTTTTTCATTTTCATAACTCATCACTTGAGAATTACATACTCTTGGAATGAAATTTAGACCTCTTTGGGAAATTATATATCCATTCTCTCTTGTGCAAAATGGATGCTACATTTGTATATTGGTGGAATAAAGGCTAATGACTTCTCTTGGATGCTTTTTCTTGGCAATTTGATGGAATTTCTTTGATAAAGTAAGGGTTTTGCATGTTATATATTTGAATAGGTAAGGAATTTTCTTGGCCCTTGACCATTTTTTGAGGATCCTTGGTCATTTTTGACCATTTTGGGACTTCGACAGGCTGCCGAAGGTGGAGCGCAAATCGAAGTGGAGATCATGAGATCTTGACCCCTTTTTAGGGCCTTTTTGGGTTTCGAGCTTATGTAATTGGTATGGGGATGTCGGCCCATGGGTTCACCCATGCTTAGGCCTATTTTGTAATGTATAAATAAGTAGCTAGGCGATGTAAGAAGAGGCAAGTTGTGCTAAGTACAAATGATTGTAAGAGGCTTGGTGCGTATTGTATGTTGAGACTTGCAAAGCTAAGTGCAAGTCGTCTGTAGTTCTTTGTGCGTAGACTGTGGAATGCTCTGTGCCTAGATCCACTCGAGGAAGGAGGATCTAGCGAGGTGTGAAGATATCATGTCCTCTACGGAGTTGATTTTGAGGCTCTGTGCATGTAGCTAATTGACCAGAGATAATAAAGAGGAGAAGAGTTGGTGGACGTAGCCCCAGGGTGGGGGTGAACCATGTATATCTTGTGTTGTGAATGCTTTGTGATTCTTGGTTGTTCTTTTGTGTATGTGATTAAAGACTTAGTGTGATGTTACATGATAGATGAATTTGATATGATATCTTAGTGTTGAATAATGCAAATGAATGCTAGATATGATCTATGTTGGTATGCTTAGTGCTTGAGTCTATTGAATCTATGTGAATACTGCGTTGATATGTTATTAGGGTTTAGCTATGCTATAAGCTAAGACTAAATATTGATGAATAATAATTGCTAAGTGCTCTGTTAAGGTGTTACAATCATAGATCTGTGTCCCAGCTAAGGTTGCAGACACTAGAGTCCTGCAACCACCCCTTCCTCTACCTTGGGTGAGACTTCATCTGCTTCACAAGTGTTTTTGAAAGGGCCGATAGTTAGTGTTTTTTTGGTGCATTGTTGTAGCATTGAACCCTGGGACTCCCCTTGTGCCAATAAATGGTTCTGTTTTCGGGACCTAAAACTCTGATTGTTAGGAACTGAGGAAGAAGAAGTTTTGTGTGAATATCTGACCTGAAACTGTGAAATATCTGTGTGTAGATTTGTTGCCCTGGTGTGCGGTACTGTACTTGGATTGCGAAGCTCTGTGCTAAGAAGAGAAGTCTGATATGAAGAAAAGAGGTAAGATCTGAACGCTTTGTGCTCTAAAAGAGGTAAGAAAAGTGAAAATTTTAATATTTGAAAGCTTTGTGCTCTAAGAAAAGTAAGATAAGTGGAAATTTTTGTTTCAAGAATATGGATCTAGGTATGTTTGATCAATTTTGTCCTAGCCTGAAAACTAGGGCACAAATAGAAGAAAGAAGATTTGATATGACTAGATCTGGTAAGAATAGTGAAAGATATGTTATTTATATGCATAGAAAGAATGTTTGGACTACCAAATGGATGCAGGATCCTAGAAAGAATTTTTTGCAGGTTAGCTACTATGATCCTAGTGCACAATACAGGAAAGGATGGGGATCATTTAAGATAAAGAGAGGATTAACTCTTTGTTACAGTTGCAGAAGACCGGGACATATTGCTAAGGAATGCCATGGTAGAAGAACTAGTTGTCTTTGTTGTAAAGCTATGGATCATGAAGTTTTGGATTTCCCTAGAAGGATTGCTAAGGTTGAAATAATGAATATGAGACAAGAAAACCCTGAGGAAGATCAAGAAACTAAGATCATGGAAGAACCCCAGAAAGAATAAGAAACTATACTATTGCAAATGAAAGAAACCATGAATGATCACATAAACATCAACTTACTAGAAATATTCAAAGAAAAAGAATGCATAGAAACAAGAATAGGAGACTTTGACATTAACTGTGTTCTGGATGAGGAAACACAGGTGGATATCATGATAGAAAGAACTTGGGAAAGTTTAGGAAATCCTGTTATGATTCCTTCATTGGGAGGAATAGGATTATTTAGAGGAAAGATGATAACCCTATGTGGAAGACTTACCCAGATATCTATGAGTACTCATGGAACCTTGACAAAAGAATATTTTGAGTTTGTTAAATTTATTGAGAACAATGCCCCATTTACTATGTTACTAGGAAAACCTTGGATCGAAAAGGATCAAGCCAGAAGAAAAGAAGAGGAAGTCTTAGAGCAGAAGAAGCAAGAATTAAAAGATTTCATGACTAGGAGGATCACACATTTGATTGAAGAACATAAAAACATGTTGAAGTTATTTATAACCAGAAACTTGGATGTCAAATTTGAAAGGAAACATGAGGACTTGAGACACCTATCTGTACAGAAAAGTAGAGAACCTACACCAGACATAGAAGAAGTATTGCCCTTGAACCCTAGTAAAGACCATCAACAATGTGAAGTTACTATGCCCAGAGAAGATTAGAATCAGAATGGAAAGAGGAATATCGAGACGAAGATCACTAGGAAGAAGGATAGAAAGCTCAATAAGAAGAAAGCAAAGATAGAGAAGTTACAGAAAGTTCCAGAAGGAACTGCGCAGAAGGAAGGATTCCATAATTTGAACTTCGTAAGGATATCAATACAACATAGCATGGCACTTCACCATGGCGAAGAAATATGATCATTGGAGGCATTATAACCATTAGCCCGACGACTCGAATGGTTAGAACAACAGTTATGACCAGAAATCTCACCATTAGACCATTGGGACTGCACTGTAATGGACATAACTATATTAATGAAGGCTTATCGCCTGTTGGAAATATCTATTACCTATTTTTCTACTTATTCCATAGATCCTTACACCGAGAACACTTTTTCCACCCATGATTATATGAGCTTACATATTATTTTATTTCGTGCAGTGATCATCGATCTATCGCCATCCATCCCATCGCATTGAGTAGTTGCTCTTCAACCTGAGATAGTCAACTAATAGCGTGCATGTCTGAAGAAATTAGCACAGTCGAAGAGTCTGTGAAGGAGATACTCATTGACCTCATGAATTAAAGATTAATGTCTGTGGGTGTACAAGCTTCATCAAAGAGAGGAGTGCAATCCTCCCCATCGACTGCTCACGGATCCGAACCATCCCAAGCTACGACTGAGAAAAGAACCAAGCATAGAGATGACTTGGTGAACGCAAAGTTATTACCATCCATCCTACCAGAGTACATCCCACCCCTGTCCAGTGTAGTGAGTCGCGACAATGTCCTGAGGGACTTCAACTACACTGTCATCATTGCGTATGTCCCGAAGGGGATATCCGTAGTCAAACCACAACTAGAAAGGATTCCAACCTTGAATATTAGCAACTATAACCTGGGATACTGTAAGAGCTATGTCATGCTCGCACCTCACAAATATTTGACCAAGACAAAGGGAAAGAATACAAAGATCATCCCTTAGTCATGGACCATGAACCTCACGCAGTCCACCCTTTTGAATGTAATGAAGATTCCACATTTTGGAAGGCACCAGGAGGTTAACGATTGCATTAAGCTCCTCTTGTCATGCTTCCATGGTGGATATATGTGGTTGGACAGATGTATCACTATTGATCCAACGCTAATCCATAGGATCACCAGACTGATCATGTAGGGACTAGATCCACAAGACTTCTACCCAAGAAAAGCTGCAGACCGTGCCTTGGCATAGATGATTAAAGAAACATACGACGATGTTAAGAAGGGGACGTGAGGCTACAAGGTAGCCTCCATCCAGAATGGTATAGTGCGCCTAGCATGCCAATTAATTGCAGGAAAGCTAGTATGAAAGAATAGACCCACGTAGGTTACAGGGTTTGTCATTGACCTCGTTGGGAAATGTGTGGAAGGCCTACAGATGAATTGGGAAAAGTACCTAGTTAACCAACTCGAACTATATTGTTGTGAAGCTCAGGATTAGGGCTATGAGTTTCACTTCATCTGGATCTTGATCCTCATCATGTTTACTACTTGGGAGATGTCGGAAGGTGTGACCTTCCCTAAAATCGATCCATTTGAGCTGCTCGCTGCGAAGTTCACCATGCTCTAGTATTTGAGTGATATGGGAAAGCAGTGGAAGTCAAACACAATATTTCATACCTACTACCTACATATTAGGAGAGATATTGAGTCCTTCCCTCATATGATGTCGAACACCCTGGACAGGTTCATGCCTCTTATGAAGTTCTGTGTAGATAGACATTTTATTTACATTACTGCGTGCACCAATGACAGAAAAGAAGAACTTCAGTACTACTACAAGGTCACTACAGAGGACCTAGAAGAAATCATTAAAGATTGGCCTGCAGAACTCCTTATCTTTGCTGACCCCGCAGAGTTGTCTGACCCAGACCTCATTGGAAACCCAATAGTTACTCACGAAGAGTATGATTCCCCATGCAGTAGTAGGAAGAAGAAGAAGCAATATGTACATGAAGTACATAGCTCATTAGAAGGAACCACATCTGAGTCACTTGGCGGAGGAGGTGATGACGAAGTTAGCAAAGAGGAAAAAGAACAAGAAGAAGATAAGCAAGGCGAAGTAACACAGCCACAAAACCTCCCCGATGACACCGATCCATCTAAGAAAAGGAAGGTTTCCCCCACGAAACCTTCATCGTGGAAGAATTCCAAATCCAATAAGCCAAAGATGTAGAGTGTACTCACGGTTGATGACTTTGATTTCATTATTTCAGCTGTAGGAGATGCCTTAGAAGATATTTTGCAAAGAAATGAAGAAAAACAAGAAGCCGTGTATGAAAGAATTGAAGTAGAACTAAGAGGTGTACAACAAGCCCTTTATTCGAGCCGTGCAATGTCCACTGCATCCCTGCCCTCAAAAGAACCAGAGTTGGGAGATGAGCCTGCTCAACTCCACAGACTGGCTGATGTGACTGAAGCTTGCCTTCATCAAGCAAAATCTGAGAAAGACCAGGCCACAAGGGCCCTGAAATAAGAACAAGAGGAAGTTATAGAGCAACACAGGATTGCACAATAGAAGAAGGATGCTCTTCAAGCGAAGTTCGAAGAAGAAAGAGCGTAGATCCAGTAGGAGAAAGAAAAGTTTCTCACGGAGTAGGATGGATTAAAAGAAGCAGTCAACAGAGCGCTTATCTCTGTGATGATCTTCGATCAGAAGGAGGAAGAACCAATAGAACACCAATTAGCGCAACTCGTAGAAATAATTCAGCAACTTCAGCAGAGAATCACAGATATAGAGCTAAGAACAATGCCCAATACTCTACAGGATGTGCGAGATCAAAGAGAAGTGAATGCTCGAGTCACAATTGAAAGAATCAAGGGCCTCACCATGGAATGTAAACAAATGAGTGATCGCAATGCCCAAACTTATGAGCAACTCACTGAGGATCCTAAATTGAAGGCACTAGAGTCACAGCTCCAGAAAGCGAAGCAACAAGCAAAAATAGTATAGGCGCAGTTGAAGCCCCTGTCATCCATTGAGAAGATGAAGCGATCCCAAGAATAATGCCCTACCCAATAATAGGTCCACACCATTCAGAGCAGAGTCATGGAAGTAACTCAGAGGCTCCAACCAATACAGGATGAGGCTTACCAACTATTCGCAGAGATCGAAGGCCGAGGAGTAGAATTGGAGCAAGTCGTCACTGCAACTAAACAATGCTTAGAGGGACATGTCAACAAAGTAGTAATCCAAGAGTTCGCTAAGAAGGAGGTCGTGGAAAAACAATAGGTCGAAGCAGCTCGAGCCAAGCTCGAGGATTTTGAGGCATAATTACCTAAAGCAGAGTGACTCAGGATGAGTCATAGGTGATTGTTGGGGGCCTATTGGCCCTTGACCAAGTTTTGAGGATCCTTGGTCATTTTTGACCATTTTGGGACTTTGACAGACTGTCAAAGGTGGAGTGCAAATCGAAGTGGAGATCACGGTATCTCAACCCCTCTTTAGGGCCTTTTTGGGTTTTGGGCTTATGTAATGGGTATGGGGATTTCATCCCATGGGTTTACCCATGATTAGGCCTATTTTGTAATGTATAAATAAGTAGCTAGGCGATGTAAGAAGAGGCAAGTTGTGCTAAGTGAAAATGATTGTAAGAGGCTTGGTGCGTATTGTATGTTGAGACTTGCAGAGCTAAGTGAAAGTCATTTGTAGTGCTTTGTGTGCAGACTGTGGAAGGCTATGTGCCTAGATCTACTCGAGGAAGGAGGATCTAGCGAGGTGCGCAGATCTCCTATCCTCTACAGAGTTGATTTTGAGGCTCTCTGCATGTAGCTGATTGACCGGAGATAATAAAGAGGAGAAGAGTTGGTGGGCATAGCCCCAAGGTGGGGGTGAACCACGTATATCCTATATTGTGAATGCTTTGTGCTTCTTGGTTGTTCTTTTGTTTACGTGATTCAATGCTTAGTGCGATGTTAGATGATATATGAATATGATATGATAGCTTAGTGTTGAATAATGTGAATGAATACTAGATCTGATCTAGGTTGGTATTCTTAGTTCTTGAGTCTATTGAATCTATGTGAATACTGCACTGATCTGTTATTAGGGTTTGGCTGCGCTGTAAGATAAGAATGAATATTGATGAATCATAATTTCTAAGTTCTATTTTAAGGTTTTACAATCACAGATTTTTTTCCCAACTAAGGTTGTAGACACTGGAGTCATGCAACCACCCCTGCCTCTACCTCGGGTGAGACTTCATCTGCTTCGCAGGTGTTGCCGAAAGGGTTGGTAGTTATGGTTTTGTTGGTGCGTTGTTGTAGCATTGAACCCTGGGTATGCCCTTGTGCCAACAAATTTCTACAATCTTGTATTTTTATTCTTAATTTCAAGTTTATTAATCAAACCCTAAGAGGAGTATAAGGGCATACACCCTCCATCAAGGAACTTTATTCTATTTCTATTGAAAAGGATTAAATATTGCTACAAGGAGTAAGAGGGTTTACATGCTTGTATCAAGACCTTTCTAAGGTTTATCTTCTCTAGGTAGTAAGAGGGTTTACACCCCTAGAATATTGTTAAACCCTATATTAAAGCAAGAGACTCCGTTACCCAATATATAAGGCACTTATTGCATTGGATATTGAATATTGTTGCATTGGTAACATGAATTTTAAGAGATTGAATTGTTTAAAGTTGGATCTAAATTCTATATGCTATTGGTTATATTTCCCTCCAAGGGAATCTTGATTGGCTAAGTGATTGAGCTGTTGTAATAAACATTAATCTTCAGCCAATAGGGCTGCAACAAACTCACTTTCTCTTACTCTTTATTCACTTTTCTACCACTAAAATTCACTTGTAAGCTATGGTAATTGACCTATTGTTTAAGATCTATTGTTTGGTTGGCTTAATTGCTAATTTTAGTGGATAGAAATTTCTTATGTAGCAAAGGTTTTCTACATCCATTGGGTTGTCATAAATACTTGCTGATAACACTCATTAACATCCCTCATTGTCATCAAAGTCTAGGTCTAATCATTGGAATATTGTGTACTAGTTGCAAGATTTATCTTCCAATATCATATACTCAATTTTGATGCTTTAATTTGCAATTGTTATAACTTCTTCATTGCTGATATATATCTCCATATTGCTGAAATTTTGGGACAGAAAGGTTTCTTGTTGGTTCCCCACTTGTCTTGAGGCTTATATCATCATATTTGATCTTGTTTTGCATGTACACAACCTTGGAAACCATTTACCAACTATGAAGACTCTCTCCTCAAGCCTCAAGTCCATATTATACCTTGACCCATATGGGTGTTCTCATAGCTCCTTGCTTCTCCCCTTGCAATCCCCCTAGGGTCACTTGAGAATCCTCCCTTTTGTTGGACTTGTCCTTCACTAAAACAAGCGGGATATATATTGAGGTGATAGTGATAGGTGTCCCCAGTTGTGTCTCACATCTTGTTGTTTGGGTTGGGATTTTCCTAAACTACAAATTGTGTGATAACAATCTCTTTTGCCACTTGGGTGAGATAAAAAGACAATTTGAGTGCTACTTAGGATGAGATAGCACCACAGTCAATTTGTTAGAAAGTTATTATTGAAACATATTCAAAATCATCCAAACATAAGAAATAAATAAGAAAAATTTAAGGAGAAAGAGCATGAAATATGACAACAAGAATAAAACAAGGATGAAATTGGTATACCAATGGATAGACCATAAATACAACATTGTAGAGGATTTAGTGACCAAGTGATATCCCTTCCTCCTCCTTGGGATGGGTTCTTTCGTTTCCCTTTAGAACCTTTCTCTCTTAATGAATAGACAAGAAGGCGTAAAAGCCTCTCCAAACGGGAGATGTTTAATACACAAATGTTTGATGCTTATGGGTGTATGAATGATATTGTGAGAAAGAATGATTCTCTGTACTCATATACAAAAAATACATTTTATTTTTATTTTCTTTCTTTTGTGCATGCCAATGGCTTAATTTTATAGGCCTCTAACTAAGCTTAGTAAATATTGGTTCCCAATGGGAAAGAGAATGCCACTTGGGTTTATATTTTGATGCATGAGTGCACAGGAAACCACCCATAGTAACAATGTTGAATGCCAATGGGCTTGAGGCATTTTGGTACTTTAGCCATAAATTACTCTTGATGGTATTTTTTCTATTAATGCAATGAATGTGGGTGCAACCTCACTTTTGGTCATTCTGTGTGACTTTTGAATGGACCAATCATGCAGGAATGCACAGATCATGTAGAAGGCACATTTTTAAGTTGTGCAGATAATTGAAAAACCCACTTTGTATAGTTTTTCACTCTACTAAAGATGGAGTATTAATGCCATGAGTATGCACTTTTGTGTATTGAATTTATGACCCTTCTTGTGATCACCTATATATATCTATGATCTATTTTTAGGTGATAATAAATGCCCCTTGAATTGTGAGGTTAGGAGAATATGTATAGACAAAATAAATCATGTTTTATTTTTCTTTGTACACTGAGTCTTTGTTGTAGGGAGAGAAAAAATGTTCAAATGAACAAGGACCACCCATGGAGAAAGGAGAGATCCACCTGCAAATATAAAATCCTGCTAAAAACTGAAATTGTTTTATAATAAAGAGGCGAGCATGCCCCATGCTTGTTCCACAAAAATAAATGATTACAATAATGGAAAAAAGTTTGAGGACTCTTTTCCGATCATTAGAAGTATGAAAACATGAATGATCATGTAACTAGAAAATTGATGAAGTATAGATATGCAGTGCTCTTGAGGGAATCAATAACAACAAAATATGATTTGGAGGAGAATGTTCCCTAGGGATTGAAGTGAACACTTGGAGTGTATGTTGGTACTTGAAGGAATTGATGGCCTTTCAAGATGAGGGGTTTTCAACTGGAATTGGAAACTACAACTATAAAAAATTTAAACCTATCATGATGTGGATATGTGTTGATGTCGAGCATCAGGGGGGAAACATAAGAAATTATAAATGATGACTCTCTTTGTCCTGGGGCTCACCATTTGTATGGTAATCCTGGAAACTGGTGTTGAGGTTGATAGGAATGGATCCACAAACACAAATGCAAAAGTGCCCCTTGAAATCCACTGACAAACATGGTACTAGGTACTAACTTGGTAAGAGTGATGTGTGGTTGATAAATATTGATGTGTTTGATGGTAAATGGGATGCAATAATTCCCTTGGTTGGAGCATAATTGATGGTTGATTGTGGAACCAATCAAATATTCAATTGGAAAAAAAGTGATATGAAGTTAGGGGGATGATCAGATACATGAAAGGTATTTTCAAATTGTAACTTAGGGTAACAAGACTGTAAATATTTGCTAGGTATGGGTAAAAATCAAGGATCATAATGAAGGGTAGTGTAATACTCGAGGTCTTTCCA
>JASDQU010685232.1:0-20824 GCA_032191745.1 Picea mariana | reverse complement strand
CTTGGTCAAATAAAAGGTTGGGCTCGAGACACATTGCATCTCACCTTGATCATTTCCTCATCAGTGGTTCTTTGCTAGAAGACTTCTTCATCCCTTCCTCCCACAAATTTCCTTGGGTTGGTTCTGATCATTGCCCCATTTCCCTTTCCCTATCTAATCCTGACAACCTGGGGCCCATCCCATTTCTCTTCTATACACAGTGGCTCCAAGACCTCTCCTTCTTTGATCTTGTCTCCACCTCGTGGAATGTCTAGATTCAAGGATCTCATATTTTCATTTGGGAATAAAAATTAAAAAGAACAAACGTGTCCCTTAAGGAGTGAGATAAAGTCAAAGAGAGGGTTGTCAAAGACTCACTTCAAATTATGAAAGAAAAATGGAAGAAGAGGCAAAACACAGTCAGAGGAAACAACCCAGGCCCTACTTGTTAAAGAACAAAGCATCTTCCTTGAATATCAAAAAACCCTTTCATGCAGAAGAATATAAATGGATACTCAAGTCTCGACATTTATGGTTGCAAGCAGGGGATAAAAATACAAAAATTTTCCACCGACCAACCAAGGCTCATCTTTGGAAAAACAAAATCAAAGATATAACTATTGCAAATGAATCGATTGTAATAGGTTATGATCAAGTGAAAGAAATTGTGAAAATTCACTTTGAGTAGTTATATACAAAGGAAGGAGAGGTAGTTTTAAACGCTCAATAAATAATTTTGGAAAATATCCCCTCACTTTCCATCCTTGAAGAGAATGACATGCTAATTCAGCTAGTGACATAGATGGAAGTATATGAGTCCCTTCTCCAAATGCACCTAGATAAAACCTCAAACTCGGATGGAGTTTCAACGCACTTTTACCATAAATTATGGCACATAATCAAACATGATCTGACCATAATGGTTCAATATGTACAGATATCGGCTAGAATAGGAGGCAACACCAATTCCACCTTCATATCCCTCATCCCCAAATAAGATAATCCCTCCTCCTTTGCTAGATTTCATCTCATTTCCATGTGCAATGTTTCTTACAAAATTATCTCAAAAATAATCACCAACATAATCAAGCCTCTACTCCCAAAACTAATCTCATCGAATCAAGGAGGCTTCATTGAAAAAAGGCAGATGATTGACAATATCATCTTGGTTCAGGAAGTAATTCATTCAAGCATGGGGCATGGAGATAAATGCATGATTATCAAAATAGACATGGAAAATGCCTTTGACAAAGACACAACTTTATTTTTTCGGTTCTACCTAGATTTGGATTTGTGGCTAAGGTCCTCTCTTGGATATCGGCTTGCATCAAATACCTCTAGATAATGCTTCTGGTTAATTATAGACCTGCTTTCTTTTTCAATATATATAGAGGGCTTAGGAAGGGATACCCCCTTTCCCCTCTTCTCTAAAACCTGATGGTTGAAGCTCTTGGAAGACAACTAGAGAAGGAAAGGATTCTCAAATAAATACCAAGGATAAAGATAGTTCAAGGTGTTAAAAGGATAAATCAGTCTCAGTTCAAAGATGATACCTTCCTAATGGGAGGAGCCTCCACAATCATAGCCACATGTTGGACCTTGACCAATTTTTGAGGATCCTTCATCATTTTTTACCATTTTGGGACTTCGACAGGCTGTCGAAGGTGGAGTGAAAATCGAAGTGGAGATCGTGGGATCTCGGCTCCTTTTTAGGGATTTTTGGGTTTTGGGCTTATGTAATGGGTATGTGGATGTCGTCCCATGGGTTTACCCATGCTTAGGCCTATTTTGTAATGTATAAATAAGTAACTAAGCGATGTAAGAGAGGGGTAAGTTGTGCTAAGTGAAAATGATTGTAAGAGGCTTGGTGTGTATTGTATGTTGAGACTTGCAGAGCTAAGTGCAAGTCGTATGTAGTGCTTTGTGCGTAGACTGTGGAAAGCTTTGTGCCTAGATCTACTCGAGGAAGGAGAATATAGCGAGGTGCATAGATCTCTTGTCCTCTGCGAAGTTGATTTTGAGGCTTTGTGCATGTAGTTGATTGACCGAAGATAATAAAGAGGAGAAGAGTTGGTGGACGTAGACCAAGGGTGGGGGTGAACCACGTATATCTTGTGTTGTGAATGCTTTGTGCTTCTTGGTTGTTCTTTTGTTTATGTGATTCAATGCTTAGTGCAATGTTAGATGATAGATGAATTTGATATGATAGCTTAGTGTTGAATAATGCGAATGAATGCTAGATTTGATCTATGTTGGTAGGCTTAGTGCTTGAGTCTATTGAATCTATGTGAGTGTTGATCTGTTACTAGGGTTTATTTGCATTGTAAGCTAAGACTGAATATTGATGAATCATAATTGCTAAGTGCTCTGTTAAGGTGTTACAATCACATATCTGTGTCCCAGCTAAGGTTGCGGACACTGGAGTCCTGCAACCACCCCTACCTCTACCTCGGGTAATATCTTGAAGCTTTGTGCTCTGATAAAGGTAAGAATAGTGAAAAGTTTTAGATCTGGAAGTTTGTGCTCTACTAAAAGTAAGATTAGTGAAAATTTTTGTTTCAAGAGTATGGATCTAGGTATGTTTGATAAATTTTATCCTAGTCTGAAAAATAGGGCACAGCTAGAAGAAAGAAGATTTGATATGAGTAGATTTGATAAGAATAATGAAAGATATGTTATTCCTATGCATAGAAAGAATGTTTGGACTAACAAATGGATGCGGGATCCTAGAAAGAATTTTTTGCAGGTTAGCTACCATGACCCTAGTGCGCAGTACAGGAAAGGATGGGGATCATTTAAGAGAAAGAGAGGATTAACTCTTTGTTACAGTTGCAGAAGACCGGGACATTTTGCTAAGGAATGCTCTAGTAGAAGACCCAGTTGTTTTTGTTGTCAAGCTATGGATCATGAAGTTCTGGATTTCCCTAGAATGATTGCTAAAGTTGAAAGAATGAATATGAGACAAGAAAACCCTGAGGAAGGTCAAGAAACTAAGATCATGGCAGAACCCCAGAAAGACTTAGAGACTGTAGTATTGCAAATGAAAGAAACCCTAAATGATCACAGAGACATCAACTTACCAGAGATCTTCAAAGAAAAAGAATGCATAGAAACAAGAATAGGAGACTTCGACATTGACTGTGTTCTAGATGAGGAAACACAAGTGAATATCATGACAGAAAGAACTTGGGAAATTTTAGGAAAGCCTGGTATGATTCCTTCATTGGGAGGAATAGGATTATTTAGAGGAAAATCGATAACCCTATGTGGAAGACTTACCCATATATCTATGAGTTCTCATGGAACCTCGATAGAAGAAGATTTTGAGGTTGTTAAATTTATTGAGAAAAACGCCCCATTTTGCAAGATACCAGATATAATAAATATGCAGAACAGAAATAAAATGCTAGAAATGGCAGAATGACAGTAATATATCCAGCATAATCTCCACAATAACACAGAAATGATATAAGAACAACAACAGAAATAGCACTTTGATTCAGAAAGCAATGCTCACAGGCCTCTTCAAGGGGGCAACCTCCAATCGAGCAGCGCTCTGTTACAATAATCTCCAAGCTAGGGTTTTCATACCCTCGACCCTTATTTATACTAAATATGTCTATCAAGAGAAGCACCTAGAGGAAGATCTTTCTAGAAGCGGAAGCTTCTATTAGGTCTTCTTACATCCACCTTATTCTACTTTATTGAAAGGCCTTATTAATATTGACCTATATTACATCTGAATATATTGATCTACCTATGTGCAGTTTAGGACCCTAACACATTTGCTATGTTACTAGGAAAACCTTGGATCGAAAAGGATCAAGCCAGAAGAAAAGAAGAGTAAGTATTAGAGTAGAAGAAGCAAGAATTAAAAGATTTCATGACTAGGAAGATCGCATATTTGATTGAAGAACAGGAAAACAGGTTGAATTTATTCAAGACCAGAAACTTGGATGTCAAATTTGAAAGGACACACAAGGACTTAATACACCTATCTGTAGAGGAGATCAGAATCAAAATGGAAAGAGGAATATCGAGACGAAGATCACTGGGAAGAAGGCTAGAAAGCTCAATATGAAGAAAGAAAATATAGAAAAGTTACATAAAGTTTCAGAAGGAAGTGCGCAGAAGGAAGGATTCCAGAATTTGAACTTCGTCGGGATACCAGTATAGCATAGCATGGTACTTCACCATGGCGAAGCAATATGACCGTTGGAGGCCTCATAACCGTTATCCCGATGACCTGAACGGTTAGAGCAATAGTTATGGCTAGAAATCTCGCCATCAGACCGTTGGGACCGCGTCGTAACGAACAAAATTGCATTAATGAAAGCTTCTCGCCCTTTGGAAAGATTTGTTACCTAGTTGTCTACTTATTCCATCGAGCCTTGCACTGAGAACACTTTTTCCACCCGTGATTATCTAAGATCACAAATTAGTTGATTTCGCGCAGTGATCATCAAGCTATCGTCGTCCATCCCATTGCATCGAGTAGTTACTCTTCAACCTGAGATATTCAACCAAGAGCATGTATGTCCAAAGAACTTAGCGCGGTCGAAGAATCTGTGAAGGAGATACTCATCAACCTCATGACTGAAAGAGTAATGTCTGTGGGTGTACAAGCTTCATCGACAAGAGGAGTGCAAGCCTCCCCGTCAACTGCTCGCGGATCCGGACCATCTCGAGCTGCGACTGAGAAAAGAACCAATCATAGAGATGACTTGGCGAATGTGAAGTTATTACCGTCCATCCTACCCAAGTACTTCCCACCCCTGGCCGGTGTAGTGAGTCACGACAATGTCCCGAGGGACTTCGACTACACTATCATCACTGTGTATCTCCCAAAGGGGATACTCGCATTCAAACCACGGCTAGAAAGGATTCCAACCTTGAATATTAGCGACTATAACCTGAGACACTGTAAAAGCTATGGCATGCTCACACCTCACAAATATCTGACCAAGACGAAGATCATCCCTCAGTCGTGGACCGTGAACCTCGCACAGTCCACCCTTTTGAATGTAATAAAGATTCCACATTTTGGAAGGCACCAGGAGGTTAACGCCTGCGTTAAGCTCCTGTTGTCATGCTTCCACTGTGAATATCTATGGTTGGATAGAAGTATCACTGTCGATCCAGCGTTGATCCATAGGATCATCGGACTGATCATGCAGGGACCAGACCCACAAGACTTCTACCCAGGAAAAGTTGTAGATCACGCCTTGGCACAGACGATTAAAGAAACATATGGCAATGTTGAGAAGGGGAGGCTAGGCTACAAGGTAGCCTCTATCCAGAATGGCACAATGCACCTAGCATGCTAATTAATTGCAGGAAATATATTAAGAAAGAACAGACCCACGCAGGTTACAGGGTTTGTCATTGACCTCGCTAGGAAATGTGTGGAAGGCCTACAGATAAACTGGGCGAAGTACCTAGTTAACTAGCTCAAACTGGATTGCCGCGAAGCTCAGGATTAGGGCTATGACTTTCACTTCAAATGGCTCCTGATCCTCATCGCATTTACTGCTTGGGAAATGTCGGAAGGTGCGACCTTCCCTAAGATCGAGTCGCTCTCTGCAAAGTTCACCACGCTCTGGTATTCAAGCGATATGGGAAAGCAATGGAAGTCAAACACAGTATTTCATACCTACTACCTGCAACTTAGGAGAGCTATTGAGTCCTTCCCTCATATGACGTTGAACACTCTGGACAGGTTCAAGCCTCTTATGAAGTTCTGCACAGATAGACATTTTATTTATATTATTGTGCGCGTCGATGAAAGCAAAGAAGAACTTCAGTACTACTACAAGCTCACTACAGAGGACCTAGAAGAAATCATTAAATACTAGACTGCATAACTCCTTATCCCTGCTGACCCCATAAAGTTGTCTGATCCGGACCTCATTGGAAATCCAGTGGTTACTCGCGAAGAGTGTGATGCCCCAAACAGCAACAGGAAGAAGAAGAAGCAAGATGTACAGGAAGTCCACAGCTCATCAGAAGAGATCGCATCTGAGTAACCTAGCGGAGGAGGTGATGACGAAGTGAACAAAGAGGGAAAAGAACAAGAAGAAAATAAGCAAGGCGAAGTAACGCTGCATAGAACCTCCCTAATGACACCGATCCATTAAGTTTCCCCCACGAAACCTTCATCGCAGAAGAAGTCCAAATCCAATAAGCCAAATATGCAGAGTGTACTCACGTTCGACGACTTTGACTTCATTATTTCAGCTGTAGGAGATGCCTCAGAAGAGATTTTGCAAAGAAATGAAGAAAAACAAGAAGCCATGTACGATATAATTGAAGCAGAACTAAGAGGTGTATAGCAAGCCCTTTATTTGAGTCACGTAGTGTCCACTGCTGGCGGCAACCTGCCCTCGACGACAAGCTACTCTCACCAGGATCTTCACTTCAACACGGCCCGAAGAGTCCAAGCTCTCCCAACTCCTCTCGGGAGTTCCCGTCACCCACAGAACACTCCTCGACGATCTCCCCTTCGCAAATCGAGAAATCGGAACTCGCGTGCTCGCGAGTTCGACGCTCACAATATAGGCCCTTCAATTTTCCGAGCCCGAGCTCTGATAGTCAACGGTCAACGAACCCAGTCCTGTCGGGGATTTCCCTATCGGAAAATCGGCGTATGAAAGGTAGCGAGTCACTCACCTTTCAAAACCCCGAGCGCCGATGTGCAATGCCACGTGTTATACTTCACGTCGTCTCCATGGGACCCGTCGCAACTCAGGACTTCGCTATTCCTCTGTGGTTCCTTTGACTTTGAAAACGCCGAAATGCCGAGTCCCGACTCCACGGGATCTCGTGCCACCTGTCCACGCTCCAATCGACGGCTCCGATTAAATCAAGAAATCACGACTCGCGATTTCGACGTGCATGCAACTCTTGCACTCGCCAACCCCGATATGCCGATATGCCGATATGCGATGGCAAATGGGTTCTACCTGCGCTTGAAGGTTAAATCCCTCGCTACTTCTCCCAGATCCAACAGTCTGCGGAATTTCGCAGTTCTTCCTAGAAATTTCAAGTCGTCGATTCTCTTCCTCTTGAAGAATCCTTCGCTCCGAAGCTTTTCCTGCTCAAACTTCTCCTGGTCCTTTTTCCTGGAAATTTACAAGGGACTATTCCTCCTGAGCTTCCCCAACGCTGATTCTTCAAGGACTTCTGCGTAAACTACTTACACTTGACCTTCAACCACTTTCAAGGATTGAACTCAGCCAGACTCTATGTCCTCCTGACAATAGCAGTCATGTCTTCTTTTTCTCAGGATCGCTCCTGAGACTTCAGTCTAACCTGCACTTCACCTGCACGGTTCGAATAACCCAACCCAATTCCGGTAGGGGAGAATAAGAGTTTATCTGTAGAGCCCCCTCAACGCACTCTATGCGGAGGAATTCAACTGCACTCTATGCAGGAATCTCCTGAGCTCGAACAGAGAAACAACTTGAAACTTATTCTCGCCTCTCTCTCAGATTTCTAATCTTCCATAAAATTACATATGCAGCATATACAACAAAGGCATAACAAGAAGCAAGTATGCAGCAGCATAATATCAACAACACACAGAGAATAATCACAGCCATGGAATTGAATCAAAGCTTTCCTATTAATTCAATATATGTACATGGGGATTCTTCACCAGTTCTCTGCTCTGCTCTTCTTGCTCTCAATGCTAATGCTGCTTCGAATGAATTACAATAATACAAAGGAGGGTGCCTATATTCCGTTTTCCCTCTCGAAAGCAAAACTGTATAATCTACAGTTAATTCCTATCTAACAGCATTAAAACTATTAAATGCCTTCCTATCTATAATACAATACAAGTGCGCTCAGATTTGAATGCCTTCATTTAAATGGCGGTGCAACAACTTTCCTAAGTATTTCAAAAATATATGTGCTGGCGCTGTCCAGCTGTATTCTCTTTTCTCCACGTGCTGGCTCACTTGATGAGGTGTGGATGCTCCTGCATCAACTGCGCCCCCGCCCTCAGAAGAACCAGAGTTGGGAGATGAGCCTGCTCAACTTTGCAGACTGGTTGATGTGACTGAAGTCGCCTTCATCAAGCACAAGCTGATAAAGACTAGGCCACAGCGGCCATGAAACAAGCACATGAGGAAGTTATAGAGCAACGTAGGATTGCGCAATAGGAGAAGGACGCTCTTCAAGCGAAGTTCGAAGAAGAAAGAGGGCAGATCCAGCCGGAGAAAGAAAATTTGCTCACAGAGAAGGTCGGAGTAAAAGAAGTAGTCAACAGAGAACTTTGCTTTGTGACGGGCTTGGAACAAAAGGAGGAAGAACCAATAAAACACCAAGTAGCACAACTGGCAGAAATCATCCAGCAGCTTCAGCAGATAATTACAGATCTGGAGCTAAGAACAGTGCCTAGTACTCCACAAGATGTGAAAGATCAAAGAGAAGAGACTGCTCGAGGTGCAGTTGAGAGAATCAAGGGCCTCACCATGGAATGTAAACAACTGAGTGATCGCAATGCCCAAACTTATGAGAAACTCACTGAGAATCTTGAATTGAAGGCACTGGAGTCATAGCTCCAGGAAGCGAAGCAGCAAGCAGAAACAGTACAGGCGTAGTTGAATCCTCTGTCAGCCATTGAGAGGATGAAGCGATCCCAAGAACAGCGCACTGCCCAATAGTAGGTCCACACCATTCAGATCAGAGTCATGGAAGTAACTCAGAGGCTCCAACCAATATAGGATGAGGCTTAACAACTATTCGCAAAGATGGAAGGTCGAGGAGAAGAAATGGAGCAAGTTGTCGCTATAGCTGAACAGTGCTTAGAGGGACCTGTCAACAAAGTAGTAATCCAAGATTTCATCGAGCAGGAGTTTGTGGCACAGCAATAGGTCGAAGTCGCTCGAGCCAAGCTCAAGGATTTTGAGGCAGAACTACCCAGATCAGAGTGACTCGAGACGAGTCACAGGTGAGTGTTGGGGGCCTATTGGCCCTTGACCAAGTTTTGAGGATCCTTGGTCATTTTTTACCATTTTGGGACTTCGACATGCTGTCAAAGGTGGAGCGTAAATCGAAGTGGAGATTGTGGGATCTAGGCCCCTTTTTATGGATTTTTGGGTTTTGGGCTTATGTAATGGGTATGGGGATGTCGACCCATGGGTTTACCCATGCTTAGGCCTATTTTGTAATGTATAAATAAGTAGCTAGGTGATGTAAGAGAGGGTCAAGTTGTGATAAGTGCAAATTATAGTAAGAGGCTTGGTCTGTATTATATGTTGAGACTTGCAGAGCTAAGTGCAAGTCATTTGTAGTGCTTTGTGTGCAGACTGTGGAGAGCTCTATGCCTAGATCTACTCGAGGAAGGAGGATCTAGCGAGGTACGCAGATCTCCTATCCTCTGCGGAGTTGATTTTGAGGCTCTGTGCATGTAGTTGATTGACCAAAGATAATAAAGAGGAGAAGAGTTGGTGGACGTAGCCCCAGGGTGGGGGTGAACCACGTATATCATGTGTTGTGAATGTTTTGTGCTTCTTGGTTGTTCTTTTGTTTATGCGATTCAATGCTTAGTGTGATGTTAGATGATAGATGAATCTGATATGATAGCTTAGTGTTCAATAATGCGAATGAATGCTAGATCTAATCTATGTTGGTATGCTTAGTGCTTGAGTCTATTGAATCTATGTGAATACTGCGTTGATCTGTTACTAGGATTTAGCTGCCCTGCAAGCTAAGACTGAATATTGATGGATCATAGTTGCAAAGTGCTCTGTTAAGGTGTTACAATCACAGATCTGTGTCCCAGATAAGGTTGCAGACATTGGAGTCCTGCAACCACCCTGTTGGCATCCCCATACGATTTCGTTATTTGAACAAGAAATTACACTTTCTGTAGCTGCCTTCACCTCATCTTGTAAATATTATCTTTCTGAGATGATTATTGGATCAGTAAAGATATTCATTAATTCTTTAAAAAGTTTGTGTTTTCGTTTTATTTTCAGGATTGATTCATGACTGAAAGCATGAATCAATACATGAAAACCTAGCTTGGTATTATTTTTATTTTTTATACAAGGTTTTCTTTTAAGAGTCAACATGCCTATGTCCAATTTAAATCCAACACTTGAATCACTTATCTCTGGAATGTTTTGGGTATTGATATAATTTTTATATGCTTAGATGGTCTTACATTTGATTTTTGAGAATTTTGTTTTCATATATTTGAACCCGTTGCAAAAACTATCGTCTTGCTAGTCATGGGAATTAATGCGCAACTATTGTACCCTGTACTTAATCCATCTTGTTGGCACAGTGAATTAATAAAGCCTTTCATTACAGGTTATAGGTTTTCATGCTCTGTATGCAAGGTTTTCATTACCAGGAATGGTCAAGCATCAAGGTCCAACCCTCGATATTCATACTATGATTGCATATAGGCTTCGTTTTGTTTGTCTCCATTTTATCCATTCAGATTTGTTACTTTTTCTCCTACCATCCAAACCCAGAATTGTTTTGAGTCACCCTTGTTACAGTCTAGTCATATTTGTAATAACTCATGTTGTTCAACTGGGGCCAAATGGATTCCAGGCACTGCTCTATCACGATGATGCAATCAAAGATTTAAAAGGTCAGGGCTAGGATGCCTTCATCAAAAGGTTCGAAGATTATAACCTTCATGTGGCTAAGGAATTTGCATAGACTTTTGATGGGTGTAGGGTGAAAATTGGAGATATCCAGTTATAGGTAACTAAGGAGTTTGTGAGTGAAGCCATAGGGCTTCCATCCACTGGCGACAAATGGTTCAAGAACTCAAAGATTGAAGAAGTGCCATGGCACCTCTTCGTGATCTCCAGGAAAATCAATTGCTACGAAAAAGGTATCCCTATTTCTTTGGTTAAATCAAGGTGGCATGGTCTGCTGTTGATCCTCAAACAATTTGTGACCTGTGAGGGTCATTATGGTTTAGTTTTTCTCTATCATATACGACTGCTTATGCATTTCATAGGTTTTCAATTAAATGTGCCCTTCTATCTATTGAGAAGATTGTACAAAATGTCTAAAAGGTATAAGAAATAGAGCCTCGACTCTAGTCTTTTTCACCACAGCTTGATTAAAATTTTGTTGATTCACCATTTGACAGTCGTGGGTGATTGTTGGGATGGATTTTTAACAAGAAATGGTCTTTCTACAACCATTCATGTAGAAACCCCTATTTCGGGTGAACCACTGATAAGAAAATGGTTTGACATTCCAAATAATGAGCCAGACTCTCTAAATAGAAACCCTCGAGTCGAGGCAATGCCCAATCAGTCTTCACATGAACAACAGGCTGTCAGTTTCAAGTTGAGTGAACCCCCTATGCATGAATTAGATGCTGGCTATAACGCCACTGTGAAACCCGATATCAAAAAATCTTGCAATCAGACAGAACAAAAACACATGGCTCTAGGGTTTCAGAACAAAATAGTTGCTCGCCTTATTTCAAGAAAATTGAGTAATCGAACTAAACCTCATTTGAGCTTGATCAACTTGATCGAGGTCAATGAGGTCTCGGATCCCAAAAGATCTGATCCTTCTCAACCATATGACTTTGTTACTAATCTTCCACTGTGTCTCGAGGGTAAGGATGGGTTCACTGGTATTAGGCTTGGTCAAGGGCACGTAACAGGTAATGTCGATACAGCCAGGCTTGACTATACACTTCGTCAACATATCGTTCCTCATGTACAGTGTGAGGTTTGTCTACATTGGATTGAACGATACTACATTGATATTCCCATCCTTTAGGCTCGGATTAAAACACTCACAGCTCAATGTGAATCACTAGAACAGGAAAATCGGGAGAGGAAAGTTAAGCGCCTTAAGACGACAGGGAACGTAATAATAAAGAATGCAAACAATGTTAAAGCCATAATCAATTTCGAGCTACCCCAATCCATCTTTGGTCATCTGTTGAAATGGTAAAACGATTTTTTTTCTTATTACTTTCATATTATCTATTTTGAATCGAATCAGTTTGAAATTAAATTTTGTTTGCTAAGATAAGACTGGCTACAGAATCTTTCGATTATGTAGCCAAGTCATTTTTAAATAAAAAATTAGTAATTAGTTGTTAATAATTTATCTAACTTATTCATGTTTCATTTTCAGGATATGCTAGATCTTGATGTTGATCATCTGAGGGGAAACATGTTTGGTTTTGCATTTAGATGATTAGTATTTCTTTTCTGTTTATCTTGTAAAAAAAAATATTTTTGAAAAAACCAACTTAGTTGTGAGTGGTTGTAGGCCCTCTATTTTTGTAATATTTTAATCTTATGCGATCCTATCCTATCCTAGGAGATAGGAAAATAGGATTTCAAAACACTTTAAATGCTCTTCTTTTTGTAAGTGAAGGTATCTTGGCCTGGAACCAATGATGGACGAATGATTCTCAGAACTTAATGGAACAGCTTATAGCATTCCGGCTTTAGACCACTGTGAATGTTGTTTCATTGATGTTTTGTTTCTCTTATCTTGGGATATTAATGTGTTGTATATCTTTAGTCTCAATGACATGTTATGTTCTATGATATTCATGCTATAGATGTCGTTCATGATTTGTTGTTCCATATGTTGTGATTGTGATCATCATATCAATTTTAATATCAGGATTTTTCTTTGATGTTTAATTGATAGATAAAAATGAATGTTTTACATAAGGATTTCTCTGACTGTAATCATTCGTAATTATAAGGTCACTGGATTATATGTGTTCACTATTCTTTTCTTAAATCACGGTTGCCAATACATTCTTTGAATTTATTCAGGAAAATTTTAGTATAAGCCTACTGCAGATTTCTTTCACAGGCGGGGCAGCTGGATGCTCTTTGTTCATATAGAAGCACAGACGCATTTAACAAACTAATAACAGGTTAGCTTCACATGTTTCTAATTTCTGTCATTTTATGTATTATTGAAACAATAAAGTTTCATATTGGCTTTGACCTTCTGTGTATCTTTGTTTCATAACTTAGTTAATTCCAGTTTTATTTGATTTATAATTAGAAAACAGAAAATACAAAAAATGTGCTTTCTTTATCTTCTTCTGAAAATAGTTACTTTTACATTGATTTTGCAAAGCTTTCATTATAACTTGCAACTTGTAAATTCTGTGTGTAAGAGATATGTTCATACTTTCTTTTTCTGTTTATTATATTTTGTAAATCATTAGATTAAAGTTCATAGATTATTATAGTTTTAGCATTAGATAGTTTTCCTTTTTTCTTTGTTTTAGGAACTTAGATTCGCTAACAGATCCATTAAACCCATCAGAACAGGTTACACCAAATGGCTTGGGTTATTTAGACAACCCCGGACCAGGCTTGTTCTTCCAGTCGACGGCCTGTCAATTTTGCCTGTCAACAAATGGCGCTAGAAGGAGGGCCTAAATTCAATTGATGGCATGTGGAAGTCGCAAGACTCCTCCCCCACACACTCGCTCCCTTGTCATAATGCGTAATCACTCAAACAAAAATGTTACACTTGAAATAGCAACTACCTCAAACGATAATCCTGAGTTTCCCATTGAACCAGTGACACTAGCTCCTCAAGGGGCCAACGTACAAGAAATTGTTCGCCAGTCACTTATAAGGACACATAGTGCCTTGGCCCGTATCAAACAACCTGGTAGTCCTCTTAATAAACCCTTACATTTCTTGGATATCCGAGAACAACTTGAAGGCACTGGTCTACGAACAAATCCCCTAGAAGATAATNTTGTTCGTAGAAGATAATACCACCAATCCTACCGAAACACCTATTCTTGGAGCCGGAGGGTCTGGTATCCCACATTCTCCTCCTAGTTCATCTCTATCCTCTTTGGGAGGAGAGTCATCTGACGAAGGCAGTTCCTCATCTAAATCATGTCAGCCTTCGACACCACCAACACCCATGGCAAACCAAAACAATCCCGCCAGACCTTGGCTCAATCAAGATGTCGTGGTTGTACCTGGACCTAAACACCCATTACCAAAACACCCGGAGAAATGGTTTCCTAAATTTGATCCAGATTCTAAAAAATCTGTTGAAGATCACATAAAGAATTTTATATTGGCCATTAGACTCCGAAGTGTAGAGCATGAAGAAGCAGTATGCAAACACTTTCCTTATACATTCGAGGGCAATGCCTCCACGTGGTATTTCGCCCAACAACACCAAACCATTGTCTCCTGGGACAAGTTTGAAACCTGTTTCTTAGAGAAGTTTGGAGATGATAAATCTCATGAAGTCTTGGTTATGGAGCTCTCCAGTCTAAAAATGAACCCTAAGGAGAAAGTAAAAGATTTTAACCAGATATTTCTTACGTTTAAGAATCGAATTCCAACAGATTCAATGCCCACTGAAAGTCTAATTGTTGCATATTACACCAAATCTCTACACAACAACATAGCAATTTGGGTAAAAATGCATAAGAATAACACACTACTAGAATCCTTTGAGGAGGCAAGCCAAATCTAAAAGGATATATTAAACTTAAAAGATAATCTTAATAGTGAAGTTGAAATAGCTTCATCCTCTAAAAAGAAAATAGAAATCCTTACTAGGCCTCCCCAAGCCAAAAGTCAACCTGAAACTTTAGACTTAGAAAGCTTGCAGAAATCTTTCCAAAAACTATCAAACCAAGTCGTGGACTTGAAGAGATTAAGCAGAGAAAGTTTTAAACCTCCTTTTAGAAAACCTTTTCCTCCTAATCGGCCAAATCTGACCACTGAAGGTCTCAATTTCGAAAGCTTACAGTACGCTTTGCAAACTATTCTAGAAGCACATGATAATACTGCTTCTGCCCCTCCTAAAAGTTCTGAAGATGTAGCTAAGGAAGAAGTACCAGAAGAAAAAGATTCATCTCCCAATATCTTCGTTCACTTCTCTGACAGTATTTTCCAAGAAAATTTTGAAACTGTCCACCCCTACAACACAAGAAGCAAAACACAGAACAAAACTTCTTTTGAAGTAAGTAATAATGTGTTTCCAAATCAGTCGAAGCAAGCTAAAATTAAACAAAGTTTAGCAGCCCTTGTTTTAGAATACGATTTAATTGAAGATCTGGAAAAACTAAGGGCTAATATTTTTGTTTTCAAGTTGTTGAAATTTCCCCTTATTCTGCAGAAAATGTTTCAAAGTATAGCAGAAAACAGTAAGAACAACAATCCTAGCAGCAAGAAAACTGCAGAATTTGGTTCTAAAACAGCCAAAAAGATCCCAACTAAAACATCTAAACCTCCAGATAAAAGGGATTTAGCTGAAAAAACTGTATCAAATGTAGATAAAATTGTTTTAAGGACAGCAGCAAAAAACCAGCAGAATTCTGTTGTTAACACTCGTAAAAATGTCCCGCCTTTCCTATTAACTTTTGAAATTTTTAATAGGAATGTACATAATTGCATGGTAGATTCCGGCGCATCATCAAATGTGATGTCTTTATCTGTTTGTCAAAAAATAAACGCAGAAGTTCAACCTTCTAATCTCAAAATCATTCAGCTTCATCGGACGAACATTAAGGTAATCGATGAACTTAAGAATGTTTTGGTTAGGTTATCTTCTAATCCTAAGGTTCACTAAATTATTGACATTATTGTTGTTGACATCCCTGAAGTCTATGGTTTATTTTTAAGTGGGGACTGGTCCGAACAACTGCATGGTTACTTTGCCACAGATTGTTCTCATTTGTGGCTACCGAAAAATGGACAACCCAATAAAATTAGGATAAATCATGAATGTTATCTCAAGCACACTGTGACGGATCTAAATGATGCAAAAGAACCTTTTACCGCATCTACTAATTCATTTGAAATGCAGGGAATGAATACCTTCTTTGGTAACTTCATGACCAAAAGTTCCCCTATCACTAATCCAGGGTAGCAATCAGAAATCGTGACCTATACTCAGTCATCGGCTTTGCCAAGTGTGCAAAACACTATTGATGAAGCTCATATCTGGTTGTTGTACTTTGATGGATCCAAATCCAAAGAAGGAGCCGGTGCAAGATGTGTACTCATAGATCCAGCAGGTAATAAGACTTTCATTGACTGTCAATTAGAGTTTGAGTGCACTAATAACACCACCAAATATGAAGCACTTTTACAAGGGATTAGGAAGGCTTTGTGTGTGGACGTACGGAATTTAATGGTATTTGGCGATTCAGATATCGTGGTTAGGCAAGTAAGAAACTCCATACATTTCTTATCACCACATCTGAAAAGTTACCAAACTGAGGTATGTAGTTTAATGCAAACATTTTCAGCGTTTAACATAAATTCCATTCCTAGACTAAGTAATTCAGAGGTTGATTTATTGGCTAACGTCGCTTATAAACTATTGCCTACGGAAGATCTTTCTCCTAATGCATTTTCGATTGAATTGTTGTTCAGGTCGTCGATCCCAGACAACATCACCAATTGGAGAGTGTTCGACGATGACCAGCAGATCATCGACTTCTTTCATATGGAGGACACCTTCCAAGGTGCAGCCATCAATGAAGGCACTCCCGATGAAAACCTCTACAACTTCACGGTAATATCAGATCCTAGATCTTTTGAATCGACATCTGATATGGTAAAATCTATTCCCAGATTCGTTGTAAGACTAGAGAGGTTTTATGACTTGCATGATAACTTTAGAGGTTCAATTAATTGCAAAACAAACAGTTCTTCTTTGACTTATGAGACAGTAAATTTAGGGACTAAGGAAAATCCTCAAAATATTAATTTGGGAACAGGATGCTCCGAGCAAGAACGATATACCTTCATAAAATTGTTTAAAGAATTTAAAGATGTTTTTGCCTGAACATATGATGATTTGAACACATTTGACCCTAATAGAATACATGTCATCCCCATGAAACCACAAACTCAGGCTTTTCAGCAGAATTAAGAAAGATGCACCCCAAATTAGAACCCACTGTCAAGAAAGAACTGAATAAATTACTAAATGCAAAGATAATTTTCCCAATGAGACACACACAATGGGTGTCTAATCTAGTTCCTGTAAGGAAGAAAAGCGGTGAAATTTGACTTTGTGTCGACTTTCGTAACTTGAACCGAGTGCTTGATAAAGATAACTATCTCGTTCCTCCAATGGAACAAATCCTTCAGTAGGTATCTGGTTCAGAAAGACTATCTCTGTTAGATGGTTTCTCGGGATATAACTAGGTCCTCATGTCTCCCCCAGATCAGCTCAAGACCACTTTTCGTACCCCATGGGGGACTTATGCCTACAGGAAGATGCCTTTTGGGCTTATAAATGTTGGGGCCACTTTCCAGAGAGCAATGGAAATTGCCTTTCATGGTCTTATAAATCAATCAGTAGTGGTCTATCTTGATGACGTTACCATTTTTTCTAAAAACAAGAAAGATCACTTGTCTCACCTTAGGGTTGTCCTAGAACGATGTCGCAAGTACAGCATATCTCTCAACCCTAAGAAATCAGTCTTTGTGGTAGAGTAAGGCAAACTACTTGGGTTCATAGTGTCTAAAGACGGAATGATTATTGACTCGGAAAGAACCCAAGCTATTGCTAAACTCTCCCCTCCCTCTTCCAAAAAATCCATGCAATCCTTTTTAGGCAAAATTAACTTCGTCAAAAGATTTGTCCCAAGTTTCTCAGAAATGGTAAGGCCTTTACAGAATTTAAATAAAAATGATGTTCAGTATCGTTGGGGACCCCAAGAAATTCAAGCTTTTGATTCTATTAGAAAATCAATAGTAGAAGCTCCTTCCTTAATGAGCCCCGATTTTTCCCAAGATTTCACTCTTTACACTTTCGCCTCTGATCATTCTTATGTTGTTGTGTTGACACAAAAGAATGCTGAAAGAAATGAAATACCCATTGCCTTCATGAGCTCAGCCTTCAAAGGGGCAGAGATAAATTACCCAGTTGTGGATCAACATGCATATACTATTTTTAAAGCAGTGAAACACTTTCGGTCATATCTGCTGAAATCCAGATCTAAAGTCATCATTCCTTACCCGGTTGTGAGAAACTTGTTGGTACAAAAGGAAATGGGTGAAAAACAGGCAAACTGGATGACGTCGTTACAAGAATATGACCTCGAAATAACCCCTACACAAATTGTTATAGGTCAAGGCCTGTGTAAACTAGTCACTGATTCAGTTAAAGAACATGAAAGTCAAATTAACACTCTAACTGTAAATCAGCACAATGGAAACAAATCAGTTGTACACAAGTTGTTGCTAATTCTTGGTATGATGATATCAAATTTTATTTAATACATGGATCTTCTCCTTGCTATCTTGATCCTAAAAACAGAAGAGCACTAAGACTGAAATCTGAATCTTTTCAGTTAATAAATGATGTATTGTTTGGAAAGAATTTCGACGGTGTTCTTATGTGTTGTTTGGAAAAGGACGAAGCAAGGAAAGTACTATCTGAACTTCATGCAGGTGAATCTGGTGGTCACTTTGGTGTAGACACCACTGCTCACAAAGTTTTGAGAGTCAGGTACTATTGGCCCACGTTATTTAAAGACGCTCATGCGCTGTGTCGTAAATGCATAATCTGCCAAAAGGTTGTTGGACGAGTAAAAAAGGCAGCATTCCCTTTGCAGCGTGTTACTGTAGATTCACCTTTTCAGTAGTGGGGTCTTGACATCATAGGACCAATTAACCCTTCTTCCTCACAGCAGCACAAATATATCATTACAACAATAGATTATTTTACCAGATGGTCCGAAGTTGCACCTTTAAAAGTGGTAAACACGAATCAGGTGGTATCTTTCCTTAATTCGAATATCATTACTAGATTTGGCATTCCATAATGTTTAGTCTTTGATAACGCATCTTATTTCTCATCCCTGGATATGAATGTGTTCTCTTTATAAAAAGGGATTAAATTGAAATATTCTGCCAACTACTACCCCCAAGGAAATGGTCTAGCGGAATCAACAAAAAAAAAATTAATCAAGATTATCAAGAGGACAGCTTCTGAAAATCACAAGAACGGGCACAACACACTATTTAATGCACTCTGGGCCGATAGAGTGACACCAAAAACCTCTGTTGGTAATTCCCCTTTCTTTCTTGTCTACGGAAGAGAAGTAATTCTCCCTCCACATGTTCTGCTTCCATCCCTACAATTATCACAGAAAGTTCAAGAGGAGGAATGCCCTCCCCTTGAAAGTCGAATTAAGTCCTTATTAAAACTAGAGGAAGTGAGAGCACAAGTGAAGAAGAAGTTGGATCAGCATCAACAGATTGTAAAAATTTGGTTTGATTCAAACTCCTCTTCAGACAGAAACTTCGAGGTAGGAGACTTGGTTCTCAAATGGGATAAACCCCACGAGGGAAAAGGGGAACACACCAATTTCCAGAACCTGTGGTTGGGACCATTTGTAATTTCTGAAAAACTAGGTCCCAGCTCTTTCCGTCTACACAATTTGGAGGGACAACCAAACACTTTCCCAATGAATGGCCAAGCTCTCAAAAGGTATTTATCTTGATGATTCCAGATCCACCTCTCTGTACATATTTTTTTGTTTTGGTTTTCTTTGCCTTTTGATTTTGGTTCTTTTCATTTTGCTTGTTTTTTTCTGGTTTCTGAATAAATTTATGTCTGGGTCACCATTTAGTTCATGAAAGAAAACCAAAAGTCTCATTATAAAGCAGTAGTCGAGGTCATTTCAGAGCATCAGTGTTGTAAATTGCTAAAACTCAAACTAGCTAAGGAAACTTTACGTTGTCCCTGTTTTTAAAGAAAACACCTCAAGTATGCTTTCCTATCCTCAAAATTTTTTTCTTATCAGAAAACTAAGTTCAGATCACGATGAAGGTCATCAAACGAGATTTTAATTGAAAAATATAAAGTTTTTTGAAGTCTGAAATTTTCAGCATCACCCCGTTCTCCTGAAGATCATAAAGTTTATGTCAAATTGTCAATAACTTCTAGAGAGCAAAGTGTGGGAAGTGTCTATAAACCCGCCGATATACTGAACAAGTCTGTAGGCTGCGGGTAAATGCATGCATGATTCCAAGGCAACTTCGTTGGGGTATTGAACAGGCCTGCTGGTAGTAAAGCAATGTCGGGTTCAAGAAAATTATCAGGTATAACCTCTGGTATTAATCGTAAGATGTCCTTCATCTTGAATTGATAATTCTTAGACAGGGTAGAAGTATTAGAGTGGGTTAATTGACATCCCTGTCGAGGCTATGGAAGCCTACTGGAAGCAGTGGCCCTGTCAACATTATTGGAGTCATTTGCCTAAACATCATCTCTCTCGTAATTAAAACTTGTCACTGGTTTGTATTTGGACAGAAATACATCTGACGCTAGACTGTGTGATTTTTATTTTGATCAAGATGCTTGATTCATTGTCGACTGTTCTTTAATTTTTCAATCATTTTGATCAGTCCTGACATGAAGTCTCTGGTGATGTAGAGATAACTGCTTCTCCCAGTAAGTCGCCATTGTTGGCAGCCCCGTACGATTTCGTTATTTGAACAAGAAATTACACTTTCTGTAGCTGCCTTCACCTCATCTTGTAAATATTATCTTTCTGATATGATTACTAGATTAGTAAAGATATTCATTAATTCCTTAAAAAGTTTGTGTTTCGTTTTATTTTCAGGATTGATTCATGACTGAAAGCATTATAAATTCTAACCTTGTACAATATCTACTGCAAATCGATATTCAGAAAAGAACAGAAAAGATACAATGGCAAATACAAACATTACACAGAGATTTTTCACCTGGAAACCCAAACCGGGAAAACCAGCATATATTATATTGATACAATTATTTTACACTGTTTACAATACAATATACATATAGGAGCCAGCGGCATCCAAAACCCTAACCCAATGAC
>JASDQU010685231.1:22218-36520 GCA_032191745.1 Picea mariana | reverse complement strand
TTAAACTGTCATTTTATGCTCCTAGTGTTTGGCTGCTAAATGTTTAAAAATGGAATTATTTTTTCTCTCTACAGCATATTGGGCTTTCTACCATTGTTTGACCATCCCACAACATTTCTCTTCTAAGATTTTTGCCATCCTCGTGAACTGAAAGACCTGTTCTTTATCTTCTTGAGATTGTTTGTGGCTATTGCATTATTAACCATATGCTCTAGGTTTCTAGGGGAGATGCAAAAATCTCATTAATGAGTTTATGCTCCAAAGTTCTTGCTGCACGAAGCTGCCAGTAACAATGGTTTAGAAAGATAGTCGCTTCTGATGGCACTATACAAAGATTTTTGATACCTCTACTTAAGTACAAGTCTGAGAAGTAGGAGCGAAGAGATCACTTTTCATGAGAATAATCATATTTAGTTATCAATAAAGTTACAAAACTATAGATGGATCGACTAAGTTGAGTCTTTTGGTGGAATCATTGGACTGTCTCTAGCGAGTTGGTCGTGTGAAGTTGTCGCTTGTGAGAATGTCTGGGCTTGTCTCTGTAGTAGGTGTCTGAAACATTGCTGTTCTGAGTTTTAATTCGGTGACTAAGTTGGCGAGGTGGCTGCTTAGGCATGAGCTTGTAGTCAATGTGAGGTTACGACTTACTTTATACAATTGTCAATGTAGCCTGCATAGTCTTTGGCATGGGTTCTCAGTTGTTGGTATCATTGATTTTGAGGGTGTCTTTGAGCTGCAAAAGTGTCTGCTATGGCAATGGCATCTGGTAGTGTATATTGTTGGTATCATTGGTGACTTAGGTTTCCATTCTGGGTGACTTAGGTTTCCATTCTGGTGCCTAGTTTTGTTGATATCTCTAGTTTAACGAGGTAGATGGGATGGTGTCGGCATTGTTCGATGATGTCTACTAATTTTGATTACTCATCTGCTGTTTTTTCACCTTTGGTTTCAAGCTGGGCCAACTTGACTTTGCAAAAAATTGAGGCTGCTATTATATGCCCGTAGAGTCTATTACAGTATTGGTGTCGGTTTGGATTATCTGTTCTACGCTTTTAGAAGAGATTATGGATTAATGAGCTAGATTTCATGATAATAATGTTTATTGCTTAATGCAAAATATGAACATAACCTTCCGAAGAGATTGTTCTTACTTGCTTCTCTAATGTTTACAGGATATTGAAGATAACCGTAGTGGTGAAGCTGGTGTGCACCCTACAACTGCCGTTTCATCCTCTGCCTGAGAGAAATAACATTCAAGCCAACTGAAATGCAGTTTTTAACTTTTTTTTTTCTTAAATCAGAAGGCATGCAATTATGTAACTTCATCTCAATGAGAGAAGTTAATCTGATAGCGGCAGCTTAGAATTCATCATTGTAGTTTCACTCATCCATGCATTGTAGTTTAACTCATCCATGCAGGTGGCATGGCCTATGCCCAGAATTAGCCCCTCAGGTGTGAGCAAACCCTTTTTTTCTTTTGTTTACCTTGGTTAGTCAACCTGTATATTGAAGTTGACTGAATTGCAGAAACAGGTGGTTTCTGTGGAGTGATTATTATTGGAAACTGTTTTTCCCTGATTCTGTCCTTGCAACACAGCTCTAATAGCAATATTGAAATGGTGTCAGAAATGACAATGATGAGGCAGATTTGGGAAAATGCTTGCTGGCGATGTCTGTCACGGGGGAAAATTATATGACTGTTAAAACTCTGCACGTGTATAGTTGTCAGGATCGTCTTCGTATGTTTATTGTGGACAATTTTGTCTTTAAAGAAAATAMGAAAATCCTTGGAAATTTGCTACTATAATTTAAAACTCCACATTTATCGTGGTGTGTTGCTTTTCGCTGTTGTCTTGCTTTTAGTATTCTTGTTGCTACAGAGGAGAATCTTGGTAGGRTGTTATAGTGGTTAACATTTCTTGTTTCCAGACTGAATGATGACTATTCCATCCTTGCACGAGAAAAGTTGTTGCCCGGCCTAGAGTTTCCAGACTTAATGATGACTATTCCATCCCTGCTTGAGAAAATTTGTGGATTGGCTTAGAGTTCCCAGACTGAATGATGACTATTCCATCTCTGCTTGAGAAAAGTTGTGGCTTGGCTTAGTGCAGAGTTTAAGTGTGTGTTTAGTGAATGAATTCAGAAATTCCCTTTTAGTCAGAATTTGACTTACGAAAGCAATAATTTAGAGTTTTGAATTGAAGAAATCTGTATGACCAATATTTCATTTTCATTTGCATTGGCACTGTTTTTCTTTTGCTAATGGGGTTATATAGCATTTGTAAGGCTACTTTAACATGGGATTTTTTTCTGACTAACTTCATAAGTGACCTTATTGTCTTTGTTAATATTGACGTTACGAAGGCACAGATTTCATCGTCTTCTTTTCCATACAATATTTTTTTTCATAACATGAAAGAAGGGCATAGGGCTGCACGGTTTTAACATCTGGATAAGAATTTTAAATTGACTGCCTTATGATATTAGAAATGGATGGTGTCAAACTGGAATTAAGAGTCCATTCCCTTGTGGTATTAATATTAATAATAATAATCTTTTTTTAAGGTCACGGTCAAGCCAAACACCAAATTGGTGTATGAGACCCCCTCCACCCAGCGATTTGACTGGTAAAGTCTACAGAGATATACATACCCTACCCCCCTCTGGATTTGAACTTGTGACCTCTTAGGAGGAAACACATGTTCTTAACCATTAGGCCCACTCAAACTGTATAGCAAAAGAATGAACCTACCCGAAGAATTTGAATGTATTAATTTTCAATTATAATGGCCTTTACAGACTTTTTAGGATATGGATGCTAATGTCTAATTGCCTATAAATATATAACCTTCAAACTAAGGCAGAAATTAATTCTATAACTCTCTACAGCATCTTAATCATCATTTATTTTAATAGATGTTAATGTCTAAGATTAGTAGGGTTCYGTCGGAGGGTGAAGTGAAGTGATCCTCTGACCCATTGTCAAAGGGGAAATAKATGAGAGGAGATTGGAGTGCCTTGATCACCTCTCTAATTGGTTATGGTTCGCTTGCTACTTACCGAATACGTTATTCTTGGCGAGAAGGGGAGAATGAGCAAAGARGAGTTATTATTCTTGGATGTTATGGGAAACTTGGCGTTCTGTGGTTGTTTGACAGGAGCTTTTGCTTTATAGCTTTGTTATACCTCACTGTTTTAACTACTAAATATGTTCGTCTTAAGTTGGTCCTGGGATAAGAGGACTATGTTGACCTTTCAGTTGGTCCGAGGATTATACCAGAATGTTGTAGAGAGTGACCTTTTTTTCTGATCAGAGGAAATGCTATTATTATTTATATAAAACTCTGTGAGAGAGCACCTTTTACATACATCATTTCCAGTCCATTTCAAAATTGGGTCCGTGACTGTCCTTATACAATTACTAACAAAACCAGATCATAATAACATATCTCCTATCAAAGATAGATTTTTTCAGAACAGAAGGAAAAATACCAGATCTTTTAAATGGGTGGTTCCTCTGAGCCTGCTGATTCGGGGTTTTGGGGTTTCTGGATGGTCTCGCCTCTGCAGCTGCGGAATTTCTTTTTTTGATGAGGACCGTGAGCTGTCTATGCAATGCTTCATTAGTAATAATCTCCATGCAGTACAACATTCTCTTCTTAAAGTCTTCATCCTCTAGCATCATCTTCTTCTCCATCATTGTACCATCAGCGATTGAACATGGTTTCCAACAACAGGATGAGAATCTTCTCAAACTCAGACCTCTGGTGGGGATGCAGTTCATTTGACTTTTAACCTTACCCAAATCTAACAAGAATGGTAATTTTTCTCATTCATGATTTTGTAAGTCTTTGACTTCTTTGAACTCGAGGAACTATTGCCTGGGTTGGAGATTAGAATACCCTGTTGTGCCATGAAATTGGCATGGCATTCTTTTGTATCAAACTTGCTTTGCAATCGCTCAAACTTAGGCCCCACTTGGTCGGCCATTGTGTCATTTCCCCTAGTTGGTCATGGTTTCCCTACTGATGGCAGTACAACACCAGAGAACATAAGAGCTTGTTGGTAAGTGCTAACAAACTGAAATGGAGAATTAGACAATCCCTTCATGTCTTTCTTTTGAAGCCTTGCATGAAATAACTCCCCTGTCAATAACCGCCACCCTCRTCACTTCTAGTGGTTCGATCCTTCCCATATTCTTGTGAGGCAATGATTTGTAATGTCTACCCAGAGTAAGGACACCGATTCCCATCMTGCTCCTCCTAAATATTTGATGTGATGGAAAAGGGAGGAATTGAAGGATCCATACCCTGGCTAAACAAGGATGGTAACATAGCTTTCAATTCCCCACTTCTGTGGTGAAGGGGKGTGCTAAGTAATGGTAGTGTTGGGACTTTGATGTTATGGCTTGATTGGCAAGCCAATTGCCGATCTTGTCGATCTGATGCCATTCCTGAAATTCCACCCSTCAAAGCACCGCTTACCTTGTTAGATCCACAATACCTTGCTTGTCATTTCCCACAAACGTTGTGAAATCTTYCCTTTGGCATGATCAATAATAAGTTTCGAATCTTATTCAAAGATTACCTTACTAGAACCCTTCCCAATTGCATCCTTTACCTCAATGATCAAACCTTCAAATATTTTCCTCGTCATTAGTTTTGGTTTCCAAAAACTTAGCTAGGACCCTAAACATTGACCCTACACATCTTTGAGCATTCCCCTTGCTCTCGCTGGGCTAGGGCTGCCTTTTAGGGCTATATCAAAATCAAATTTGACCATCCCTGGTAGGGAGGATTCTAACTCTAGTTGCAAGCTTCTATGCTTAATCTTTGTTTGGCTTTAGTGCGAGTTGTAGCAAGTGACCTAAATAATTCTTAATTCAATTATCACTGTGACGCAGGGGCATCATGCATAGGAGTAAGGCATCATGCATAGGAGTAAGGAGTAATGCACGAGCAATCACAAACAAAGAGAATGCATTGGTGGATGCATATGAGAGAGTATGCACAAGAGAAAATAATGTGCAACTATCGGATGGTTGCAAACAAAAGTTGGTGCAAACGAAATTAAGGCAAGCTGTTGTGAGAGGCATTGCATATGATAGAGGCTTGGGGGTAAAACAAGAGGTAGGGACAAATCAATGGGACATGTAGAAGAAGGTTTTGCGCATGAAGGTGCACAAATTAAATGAAGGGATGCACATGGAAGTGGTGGAATCACCAATTACAGAACCATTGAGAAAAAAGACGTTATCATTGAATGCATGTCTTTGCTATATGTTGGTGGTGATGGTGTCTATAAATGCATAGTGCTTGAAGGAGATCACGTTTGTTGCTAAGAGTATGCTAGTTGTGGAATATGCATGTGGTTATAGTATGCTAGTTGTGGAATATGCATGTGGTTACAGAGAGAAGGGAGAAGTCTAGCAAGAAGAGAGCTCAAAGGAAGAGAGGCTAGTGTGAAGCCTAAGATAGAGAACGGTGTTACAAAGACTAAAACCACAAAGTGTGCGAGAGTTATAGGGGCCGAAGAAGGTGTGGAAGGCATTGAAGCGTGTATTTGTGAATATTTTAAGCAAATCTTTAAATGCTAATGAGAATGAGTGGACTAGCTTTTTTATTTCTTCCATGTCCATGATTGTACGAGTGTATAGCTTTTTTATTTCTTCCATGTCCACGAGTGTATGCGAATATTTGTTTTCTACACTGAATTCTATATTCTTGAGTTTAATCTTCATTCTTGAATTTTGATTCGTAACAATTCAGGTTTGAAGAAAGCTACTGCTTGACTTGTGTAGTATAGGAGGGCCCATTATGCATCCCCACCCCATTAAGATATGTTGCAATTTCACAGATACACACAAAACACACACATATATTTTCATTATTATAAAAATTTAATTGTCACTTTTAAAATTATATACAAAGACACCTACCTTCACATACAAGTAGATAAAGTGCATGTGATCTGACTCCTATATATAGCGTGTCACAATCTTTTCTTTAAAGGGGTCTCATACACCAATTTGGTGTTTGACTTGACTGTGATCTTAAAATTATATATATATATATATATATATAATAACCTATTGATGTTATTGTTTTTTTTTTCAATGTGTTACTTATTGGTTTTAAATTATATTTTGTTTTATCTTTTCAATATTGTATGTCTTTTGTCATAAGAAGTGAAGACCATTCTAACTACTTGTTAGACATTCCATTTAGAGTTGTAATAGTGTTGACTACTTACTAGACATTCCATTTAGATTTGCAGTAACATCGATGATCTCCATGAAGATTTGTAAGTGTTGACTACTTATTACTAGACATTCCGTTTAGATTTGTGATAACATTGATGATCTCTATGAAGATTAGCTCGTTAATACAGTTGAGAGGTGAACGTAATATAAAAAGCTTTATTTCAAGTTTTATTTTTTTTAAATACTCATCTTCAAAAAATATGTATAATTTTGTATATTTTTTTACAATTAAAGTAATTTTTATATGAAACATATTTTCTAGAACCTTCTTTTAAAAAGAAAGTTAAATTCAAATATGATTATGTATGCTAAACATGTTTTATTGTATAAATTTCTTTTATATCATTTGAGTTGAAAGATACACACTTAGGTGAGGAATGTGTTCATCATTTGAGTTGAAAAATACACACTTAGGTGAGGAATGTGTTCATCTATTTTTTTTTTTTGAATAATGTTATTAAGAGATTTTGAAACTACAATTTTATAAATTATGAAAGTTTACTATTTTTTGATGTGACTCTAGAGGTTTTTTTAATGTTTTTTTTATTGTAGTGTTGATAAATAGTTTCAGATAAAACATGTGGGGAATATGGAAGTTTACAAGTAATTTTAGATAGAGGTTGAGGGATTTTGAAATGATAAATTAAAAATAAATGAATTAGATTAACCCAACATGAAATTTATAGAGTTTGTGGAAAATGTGTAAAGTTGATAAATGATTTTTATTACAAGAGTGTGTAAGGATTGCCACCTTTTTCACCAGGTAGAATGTGAGCTTTACTTTATTAAATTTATGGTCTCCTCTCTTCACGAACCAGTATTAAGTTATTCATTGTATATTATATGTTATCAAAATTATTTGTTAAGGTTGACAGTAAAATATTTCCCACTTTGAAAATTGAGAGCATCAACTTTGACAAGAATGTCATCATCAGCTAAAATGCTAGTCTTGTTCTTGTGCTTCTTTTCAACGATAGTAGTGCTTAGCAATTCGTACTGACCTAATCTCTATTTGTGGATCAAAATAGTTAAGAGCAAACACATTTTTTTGGGATGAATTTTGTTGATTTTTTTTTTTTAAATTCGAATATTGTTTGGATTTCATCATTTTCTCATGCATTTCAAAATAGTTAAGTGGAAACACATTTTTTGAGATGAATTTTGTTGCTTTTTTAAATTATTTATTAAATCAGAATATTGTTTGGATTTTTATCAAGTTTTTTTATAAAGTGGAATTTTTGTATTTTTTATGGTATTTAATTATGAAATTTTCAATTTTGGTATTAAATATAGTAATTTATTTGATATTTTATTTAATAGTTTTAGAGATTGTATTTAGTGGTTGTTTTTACTCCATTTTAAGTGAGTGTTTTTATTATCATTATTTTTTTTCAAATTAAAATTATGACATTTTGTAATCATGGTTTTAGAAAACTTATAATGTTGTTAACAAAAACCTTAAATCAATCCCAAAATTAAAAAAAACGTACATTGCTATTAGTAGTGTCAATGAGTACACATTTTTAAAATAAACCCTTGCTAAATAGTGTTTCCATTAGCACCTTTTTTTGGAGTTAAAATAACAACTTTTTTGAAAGCATAACAAAATCTTAAAATCAATTCTTGAGTCAAAAAGTTATGATACCATTGAAACCTTTTTCTTAAGGTTAAAATTACAATTTGTTTAAAACTATGTTGCATGGGTATTGCTCCCTGGATTTGGAGAAGAGAGCTCGTACCCATCGTTTCTCTGAAGAGCTTCAGAGTAGGTACAAAACGTTCCAAAACCGCACAAAGTGGTGCCAGGGGCTTCCAATAGCTTGTTGGGAGAGTTCACATTGTGCATTGATCACTCCAGACCTGTTCCCACAAAGTATTTGGCCTTCAAAATTTTCTAGATAAACAATGTGTAAGGGGTTTTTGAAATGTCCAACATTAAAAAAAACTGCCAAATATTTGAACATGATGGGTTAGCGACATGGTTTGGGTAGACAACATTGTATCTCTTGGCATCATCGAACTAGGAAATCTCTATCTCTTCTCATAATTGTTGTTGGAAAGCTGTTGAACATTGGTCCTAAACGGAACGACTCTCCTGCACATGTTGACCATCCCTCAAAACGCGTTTGACTTCATCCATTTGAGCATTGTGTCAGTGGTCACTTTAAGTGCTCAAAAGTCTAGAAATGACCCTCTAATAAACTTCCCTATAAATTGAAAAATATTAAATCTTGTTTAAAATACCGCTCAAAAATCTAAAAATGAATAAATTTCAATAAAAATTAAAAAATATTAAAACTCATCTAAAAAATAAATATTAACGTTTACATATACAATAATATTAATAATAATTATATATATATATATATATATAACTTTTAATTGTATATAGTAAATATATATGTTATTGATCATTATATCAATATGATTACACTGAACAAGGAAAGATCCTTATCATATTTATTATTTATATATTAAGATAATAAAATTATATATTAATATGATTACACTAAATAAGAAAAGATCCTTATCACATTTATTATTTATATAGTAAAATTTATATTAATATGATTACATTAAATAAAAAATATATTCTTAATTATTAATTCTATTAAAATTACTAAAATATATAATTTTTATTACATTTATTATTTATATATCAAGTTAACTTTATTAACATTTATATATAACTAGCACAGCCGCAAATTTGTGGTTGGTGGTTGGTGAACATCGAATGGTTTCTGCTACTAAAATAATAAATCCCAGTTTAGTGAAAGCTTGCACGGAGTGTATAAGGCGGTGTATTTAGAGTCGGGGTCTGGTACTTGATAAATCCCCGGTCTTCAATAGTCTTCGCAGCGTTTTCAATAGTCAATCTCTTCAGCTTAATGCTTCTCAAGTCTTCTGGGGAAATGGAGTCGCGGTTAGATTTGAGCAAATCCAAGTTCTGTACTCCTCCAAAACATAAATTTTCTCGGAATGATCAGGATCCGAATACAGGGTTATGGTTAGTGTTTAGGGTTAGTGTTTTGTAGTGCAGTGGGGACTGACCTGTGTATTCGATATATAAAGCATAAATAAACAATGATGAAAAGGTTATGGGGACCGACCTGTAAACATAATCCAACGTTGATTTTATCTCGTTTTGATTTTATTCCCAACCGTTCAACGTTATCGACCATCCAAAGACATTGAAGGAGGTCATTGAGGGGATTGATTAATTCTCCATCCCACCACTGACATTGAATTGAAGATATCTTTTACTTCCCTAATAAGTCTATCAGCACGTTCACTGTAAGAAGGTGCCTGAGATACATTAAATTAGAGGAGAAAATTACTCCATTAATTGATTCTGAATGAAACTTGCAGAAGAATAAATTCAAATGAAGCTAGTTAACCACCTCATAAGACGTTGAAAGACAGTTGATGAAATTATCGTCCCAAAGGTTGCAATGATAATCACCTATGCGCCTTTGTACATCGTCATCATTAGATACGGAGGTGGTCGAGCTCATGCTTATGGAAGGTATCATGGATTTCCCTTGCCTGCACATTCCAGGATTTGGGATTGCCCCATGAATAGCCTTCACCTCATGAGTAGAACTGAACAACGATCTGCGCAGGCACAATTTGGAAACTAACAGTACGACAGAAACAAGAGCCCTTTATGTTGGCTTATATGATAAGATAGCTTTTGGCCTACAGAGATACCTCAAGGTAACGAACTAAAATTTATGCGGTAGAACCCTACTGCTACAGAGATACCTCAAGATAACGATTGTGGTAGAACCCTCCTGCCATTGAGTATATATAGGCCTTCTTTCACCGGATAATGTCCTGTCTCATTAATATTAATTACCACTGCGCTACAAAACAGTAACCCTAGATACCTCATTAATATTAATAACCACTGCACTACAAAACACTAACCCTAAATACCCCGGCATTACTATTACCGGTATTGTTGTGTTCATGATGATTTCATTTGTTTCAGCGATCTGAGCACAGCTTGTATCCATGTCTACTCTTCCTGCATCAAAACTCAGTTATCAGGCTACAATCACAATTTCGTAGCAAATCGAAAATCAAAAGGACTGCGCGACTTATCACATCTGTAATCTGTGCTGGGGATGAAACGCTCCAAGCTCGTGCAGAAAATGAAACGCACTGACAGCTCATCCAAACGTGGTAATGCCAAAGAGCTCATGCAGAAAATGAAACGCACTGACAAACGTGGTAATGCCAAAGAGCTCATGCAGAAAATGAAAAGCACTGACAACTAATCCAAACATGGTAATTCCAAAGGTTAATCATTTTAATTTTACAGTTATATGATTTTACAGTAATTTTTTAATATGATTAGGTAAATGTTAAAAAGTAAATAGGTTAACGGATGCATTCAAAAATACAAGGAAGTTATGAAGAGTAAATCACATTCATTGATTTGGGAGGACGACTAAGAATATACCAACATCTTCAATTATTAGTCATGAGATTAGAATTTTAAATTAAAAAGTGATTAATTGTACCCATCTCCAATAGATATAAACTTTTAAGCATAATAATAAAAATATATTAATATAATTAAATAATAATATTTAATATAAATAAGTTTTCTATAAAAAACTTGTGATAACAGCCAAAGCCACTACATATGTCCAAATGTTCGCTGGAGCTTGAATAGTCCTGAATGAAACCCTCTCGGCTCCGGTCTAGATAATATTATCAAATACATTATCCCTCCAACGGCCAAAACATAGATATAAAACTGAGAACTGTAGCAACTACTATGAAACTATCCCATAAATCAAAACTAGAACCTGGCCGGGCAGGAGAATGGTGCCATGCATGCTGGCTGCGCCCATTGGTACAGAGTCGCCGGGGCTGTCTCGCATGGCTGCCAGATTAGAAAGACGCTGCTCCAGAAGCTCAAACCGAAAAGTAAGATCTGCCATTGCATCACGTAGATTGGAGAAGGATTAAAATACCTCAGATTCACCATCAAACCAAATAAGTATGTCAAAGCAGACCGAGATTGGCCTGTTTCAAAGGTGGAAAGGAAAGTCTATCATGGGTAACCAATGGATCTCCAGGGGTGGCATATTAGTGCTCATTAAGGCAGTGCTGGAGGCTGTATTGGCATCTCATGACCATGATTCCTATAATTATTCTTACTTGAATCAAAACTTTTTTCTTTAATTACCTCTGGAAAGATAGCTTGGGGTACAAAGGGTTACATCTGGTTAATTGTCGTTGTTTGTCCAAGGCAAAACCACTGTGTATTGGCATCTCATGACCATGATTCCTAAAAGTATTCTTACTTGAATCAAAACTTTTTTCTTTAATTACCTCTGGAAAGATAGCTTGGACTACAAAGGGTTACATCTTGTGGGTGAATGGGGACTAAAGAATGGGGTCTTGTTTGGCCTTGGGTTTTCTTGACTTAAGAGAACTTTTGGGTTTGCCAAGTATATGTTGAATATGTCAGCAAATTTCCCAGATTTAGTATATATGAACAGATTTAGTGGAGTCTTTTTTGTGGTAGTTTGTTCAATCAAATTTGTCAATTTGATATGAACGCATAAGTTTAGAATTAGTTATGTAACTAATCTAATTCTGTTCATTATTGAATCTAATTCTGTTCATTATTGATGTAAGCCTGTAGAGGCATAAAGGGAATTGATGAAATGGTGTAATCAGAGAAGTGTGACCATGTTGTAATCTCCTTGATCTGAATAATAAGACCACTGATACTTATGCTTGGTGGACGTAGCCCAATGTTGTGAACCACATAAATTGTTATGTTTCTTGTCGATATAGCCCAACGTTTGGGTGAACCACGTAAATTGTTGTATTGTCTTATGTGATATTTATATTTCCACATTAGCAAATATAACAACAAATGTTATCAAAACAGGTTCTCAGAAAAAACAGTCGAAGACGCGTCAATCCACTTTTCCGCAGGCCAGCAAATACAGGATGTGCTACGTCTCTTTCAAAATTTCCGCAGTCAAGCATCATGGGAGGTGCGATGGCGCTTTCCAAATTTCCGCAGTCAAGCATCATTGGAGGTTGCGAATGGAATAACTATGGTGTTTTTTAATTAAAGCACGGAAAAACTTTTTTTTAAATGGCAAATGAATAAAGGATGCGAATGGCATAAAATATATGAGAGTGGAGGATGTTTAGGCTTATTTTATTTGGAATTAAATATAATAAGTAAAAGGTGGATCTTTAATAAAGGTGTATTTATAAAAGGGGGGACTTATTTTTTAAAGGGAAAGGTTTTTTTAATTAAACTTTTTAAAAATTAAACTATTATTCTTCCACATATTTTTTGAAAGGGCCTTTGTTATTATAAGCAATGGTGTTTGTTTTTATGTTTCCTTAATGAAAAAGATGTAGAGTGTTAAATTCAAAATTGAGAAGTTTAATGGCAAGAATAATTTCAGGATCTGGAAGGTTAAGATGCATGATCTGCTCGTGCAATAAGGCGTGGTGAAGGTGCTTTTGGGAAAAACAAAGAAGCTCACGTCCATAACAGACGAAGACTGAGATGAGATGGATGTGAGAGCACCGAGTGCCATACGCATGTGTTTGGTCGACGATGTATTGTTCAATGTTGTTACAGATAAGATAGCAGCCGGTTTGTGGTCAAAGCTGGAAAGCCTGTACATGACGAAATCCTTGACAAACAGGATCTTTCTAAAAAGACAATTGTACAGTTTGCGCTTGAAGGAAGGTATGAAAATAACTGATCATCTAAATACTTTCTATACTCTTCTAGTCCAGTTGGATAACATGGGAGTGAAATTCGAATCCGAAGATAAGACAATTACATTATTGTGTTCTTTGCCCATGTCATGGGATCATTTTGTTACTTCTATTAGTTTCAGTTCAACAAAAAGTATTGAATTTGATGATATTTATGGAGCTTTACTGTCTGAGGAAACAAGGAAGAAATCCAATCTAGAAACCTCTGCATCTGAGGCGATGATGGTCAGAGGCAGACCTAAAGAAAGAGGACAGGGTCAGAGGGATTTCTCTCGGTCAAAGTCGAAGGGCAGAAAGAGCAAGCTTAAGTACTAGTTTTGTGGCAAATCTAGACACCTGAAGAAGGACTGTTGGAAGCGACAAGCAACCTCCAAAGAAGGCCCTCCAAAAGAGACAAAGGAAGCAAACACAACTGAAACAGGTTCAACAATAGGTTCAGGTATGGTTGATGAAGTTTTATCAATTAGTATTGGTTCACGTCATGATCAATAGTGGTTATTAGATTCTGGTGCTTCAAAGAACATGTGTCTTCATAGACACTGGTTTATTACTTACTAATCTATAGATGATGGAGTAGTTTACATGGGAAATGATATTTCATCTAAAGTTGTGGGAATTGGTAGCATCTGAATTAAGATGTTTGATGGAATTGTTAAAATACTAACTGATGTAAGACATGTACCTGATCTTAGGAAGAACCTAATCTCTTTGGGAGTCTTAGACACAGGAGGTTACAAGACTATTGTTCAAGGTGGAGTTATGAAGGTCTACAAAGGAATTCTACTGGTTATGAAAGCAAAGAAGGTTGGTAACCTGTTTCTGTTAGAAGGGAGGACTGAATCAGATCATGCGACAATGGTATCTGAGAACGTCAGTGATTCTGTTCGACTGTGGCATCAACGATTGGGTCATATGAGCGAACAAGGATTAAAGGTATTAACTGATCGCAAGTTACTTCCTAGTCTAAAGTCTTTAAAGTTAGATTTCTGCAAGCACTGTATTTATGGAAAATAGAATAGGCAAAGATTTAAAACCGGAAGACACACCAGTGAAGGAATCCTAGACTATATCCATTCTGATGTTTGGGGACCATCCCCTACTATTTCATGTGGAGGATAATCATATTTTGTAACTTTTATAGATGATTTCTCTAGGAAGGTGTGGATCTATATGTTAAAGAGTAAGGCTGATGTATTTACAGTTTTCAAGCAGTTTAGAGCTTTAGTGGAAAAGAGCACTGGTAGATCCATTAAATGTTTAAGAACT
>JASDQU010685231.1:8262-19884 GCA_032191745.1 Picea mariana | reverse complement strand
CTTGGTATGAACGATGTGAAACCAATTTCAGTCCCTTTGGCTTCCCATTTTAAGCTTTCTTCAAGTTTATGTCCTAGTACAAAAGAAGAAAATGAATATATGTCTCGAATACCATATTCTAATGCAGTAAGAAGTCTAATGTATGCAATGGTTAGTACAAGGCCAGAAACTTGGCATGCAATTGGGGTTGTCAATAGGTTTATGGAAAATCCAGTTAAAGAGCACTAGGAAATAGTGAAATGGGTGATTCGGTATCTAAGGGGCACAAGTGATTACTGTATCACCTATAACAATGGTCGTGAGTTAGTCTGTGGATATGTTGATTCTGATTTTGCAGGTGATCTGGACAAGAGAAGGTAGACTTCAAGGTATGCATTTACTCTTGCAGGTGGAGCTATTAGTTGGATGTCAAAGTTACATAATATTGTTTCTTTATCCACTATAGAAGCAGAATATGTAGCTACTTCACATGCTTGCAAAGAGTTAGTTTTGTTGAAAGGTTTGTTTGGTGAGTTTGGAAGGATGCAGGACAAAGTAAAGTTATTTTGTGACAGTCAGAGTGCTATTCACTTGGCTAAGAATCCATCCTATCACAGTAAAAAAAAACATATAACTATCAAGTACCATTTTGTAAGACAGGTCATCGATGAAGGTGGAGTCTCTCTTGAAAAAGTTCATATAAAAGAGAACTACGTAGACATGTTCACAAAACCAGTAATGTTAGAGAAGCAACGATGGTGCCTGACTTCTCCTGGCTTGCAAAAAAGGTGATGAACAAAGAAAAAGCAAGGTATCAGGTTAATTGTTGTCAAGGTGGAGATTGTTGAATATGCCAACGAATTTCCCAGATTTAGTAGATATGAGCAGATTTAGTGGAGCCTTTTTTGTGGTAGTTTGTTCAACCAAATATGCCAATTTGGTATGAACGCACAAGTTTAGAATTAGTTATGTAACTAATCTAATTCTGTTCATTATTGATGTAAGCCCGTAGAGGCATAAAGAGAATTGATGAAATGGTGTAATCAGAGGAGTGTGAGATGAGTGTGAGCCTGCTGTGATCTCCTTGATCTGAATAATAAGACAACCGATACCTATGCTTGGTGGACGTAGCCCAATGTTTGGGTGAACCATGTAAATTGTTGTGTTTCTTGTCTTCATTATTATTGATTGTCTTATGTGATATTTGTGTTTCCGCATTAGCAAATATAACAGTACATAACCCCTCTCTTAGTGGTGGATTGGATTTGTTAGAGAAACAAAGTTGCTTAGAGTGCCTTGACGCAGTGGAGGAATTTGACTCTTGATTTTCCTATGATTGGGAAGGCCTTGGCATGGAAGGTTGGGAATGGAAAACAGGTCATAATAAGTTCTGATGCTATAGGAGGGTGCAAGGAAAGTATTTTTGTTGAGGACGACTTGATATACTCCCTAAGAATGAAAGGTCTAAGCACATTAGATCACGTAGCGAATGTTGAGGCGAATACCATTTGGAGGCAGGGTTGGTTTACAAAAGAGGAAGTTGGGTTGGAAGAAAATTGGGGTCGATATTGGATTGGATTCCTTTCAGAACTACAAAAGGTGCTTATTCACTTGTCTCAGGTGGAAGATGAGCTTGATTGGGTTGCTAATCAATCTAGTGGATGCTACACTACTAAACTGGGTTATATACAGATGATGGAATAGGGTGTCGAAAACCAACAATGATGGTATAATGTGTTATGGAAGATAACCCCCCCCTTGGAAGGAGTGATTTTCTTCTGGTTGATTATGAAAGGAAGGGTCCTCACTTGGGATCGACTTCAAAAACATAGCCAACATGGGTCAAAGATTTGTTATTTGTGCAAGAATTCCAAGGAATCCAACACTCATCTATTTTTAGATTGTGCTTTTTCCAAACATGTATGGAGTGAGGTCGGATCATAGTTGGGATTTTCTAACTTTGGGAAAAAAACAATAATTTGGATTGCTTTAAATCTTGTCTCAAATACAAGGTTTTCTCTATGGAAAGCATTTCCTATTCTTGTCTCATGGGGGTTGTGGCTAGCCTGAAATGCTGGTCTCTTTGTGAGTAAAGTGATGTAGGAGCATCGTAAGCAGCCAGCAAGGCAGGCGCCAAGGCAAAGATAGTTGGAAATGCACCAATGCACATTTTGAAAGCGTTTTGAATTTGAATGAGGAGACATTAATGTAATAGCTAGGGGAGCATATTTACATTTATGTTTTGGAGATTGTAAATAGATCTTGAGCGTTTCTTTCATCTGTTGGATATGGAGGCATTTATTTTTATTGAATGTAAAGTAGGTAGCTTTTAATTTTGATTAGATAGCTTGGAGCTGTAGGAGGGAAAACTCGTAAAAGACACACTCGCTTGTATCATTGTATCATCCCCAATTGTATTTTTCATAATTCTGTAAGCTGTAGAGCTGTAGAGAACATGAACACAAAGAAGGACCCATGTACAAGAACACTTTAGTTAATATAAAAAAGTGTTGACTCAATTTCATGGTGTTATTATGCTTACTGTTTACACCTGTTGAATGGTATATTTACAATTGTTTTTCTTTTCTGTTATGCATTTATTTCAATGCTATGTACATGCTTGTGATTTCATGGTGAATGTATGAAGTCCGAGAGAAGGGAAGTATGAGTTTCAATTGTTTCTCTTCTTGAGAATTCCTACAAAGAGTGCAGTGAACGTTCACAGGGTGTGCGCTGACGAAGTTCTGAGTTTTATCTTAGAAAGCTTAGGAGAGATATCGTTGTGCTCATACCAGTAGAAGTGCAGAGATAGCATAGAGTCGTGCAAGGTGTGTGCAGGCTGGTTGAAGTCCTAGACTTTATCAACCAAGGGGAAAGTTGAAGAATTGCTGTTGCAAAGGAATGCATAGAGTCAAAGGGTCAAATAACCTGATGTTATTTGCTAATGCCGCATGGAGTGCGTGCAGAAAACCTTTTGAATCCTTGAGTCTACGAGTGAAAACTCAGGAGGGGAAGAACCTTGAAGAGTTCAAGGGAAGGCGTGTGTTGAAGACCCCCAATAGAAAGAAAAACTCAGAAAGGTTGATGCCGGAGTGTTTGGGCAGAGGCGTCTTTCAGAATTCTGATTGGACAGTGGAATTGCTTCGTGGAGAAGTGTCGATTTGCAGAGGTCAGTTGGATCTCGCAGAGCAGCAAAGAGGATAAGGCTGAGGATCATTCGGTGTTCAGAAGCTCAGGAGGAATAAAGGCCATTTGATCCGGATCAACGGGAGTCGTTGATCTCGTGCTCGAGTTCGTCGTCTCGAAATTCGAGAAGTGGAGTAAGTTGTGACTCGGAGTTGCGAGTCGTGGACTCCTGATTCACGAAGTCCCGATAGAGTCAGAACCGTCAGATCACGGGAAAATAGAGCCGTTGATTTGCGGCAAGGATATATCGCAATTTCATCTACCGTCGATGGAACTTGTTGCATTTTAGTTCGCCGATACGCGAAATCCTAGANAAGTCAAGGGAGGAATCAATTTCCCGTTATCCTTTTCGGGTTTCGGGGATTTTCGAGTCAGGGGGACTCACATCTGGATTCACGAGGTTGCGAAGTCCGAAGCACCTTTTTAGATAAATGGTTGTGGTCATATCAACAATCACATGGATAAGAGTTAACGCCTTATGTTTGTTCGTGCAGGCATAACTCATAAGGTCCTGTGGATACACACTTGTGTGTGTGTGGGATTCCCTGCGGGGAAATCAAAGAGTCAATCCAACTCATGGGGAGATTAAGAACGATCCTAGACCGGGCGGTCGTGCAGGACCTAATAAGGTAGGGGTGCTGTGTCAGAGTGGTATCAGAGCTTACAATATTTTTTTCTATAGGAGGAAGGAGACATAAGATAAGTTGTGATTTGAATTCTGCAGGGAACAAATTTGAACAATGCCGCCTAGAAGACACCAAGAGCGAGAAATGCTCGATCCAACTGTGGAAAGGGAGATGAGAGAAATCCGTGCTCGACTAGATGCTATGGAGACAACACAGAGACAGACAGTTGATGTTGGAGATGTCAATGAGGATGAAAGTGAAAATGAGGCTGGAGATGAAGAAGAATTTGCAGTCGAAGACGCTGTAGAAGAACGACTATTCAAAGATATTGCAAGAATTGGAGCCATAGAAAAAATGGACATTTCGATGTATGAAGGCAACTTAGATGTTGAGGAGATGCTAGATTGGTTTAGAGCTCTGGACAAATACTTCGACTATGAGGATGTCGAGGAAGATAAGAAGGTCAAACATGCCGCCACTAGACTTAAGGGGCATGCAACACTATGGTGGGATGAACTGCAGGCTGATAGGCGTTGCAAAGGCAAGTAAAGAATCAAAAGCTGGGATAGATTGGTTGCAAAAATGAAGGCCAAGTTTATACCCAGAGACTACCAGATTAAACTGTTTCAAAGAATGCAAAGTGATGATGAAAAGGTCGCCAGATACATGAATGGTTTGAGATTTGACATTCAAGACGAGATGAACATGATGACAATCAGGAATATCGAAGATGATTATCAAATGAACCCTGAAGGCAGAAGAGAAATTGACTCGAAAGCAAGGTCAAAGGGGCAGAGGTCGAAGTCTGAGAAGAGGCAAGGCAGTTGCCCAGGACAGAACTAAGAAGCCGAAGGAAGAAGAAAATAAACCTCATACTCACCCTGAAAGAGGAAGAAGTTCACAGGGGAGGCAATATGCCGACATAAACACTTTTCCGTGAGCAAGAGGAAGAGGAAGAGGCAGAGGAGGTGAGATAAAATGCTTTGTCTGCGGAAAGATCGGACACAAGTCTTTCGAATGTCCCGATAGGAAAAGAGATGGAGGCGAAGATCACATTTCCAAAGCACAAAAGAGAAATGTTGAAGCAGAAGATGCAAAAGGAGGAAGGTCCTTAATGATGAGGAAAATTCTCTTGAAGCCAGAGAAGGAGATAGAAAATCCAGTCCAAAGGAACAGTTTGTTCAGAACTGCTTGCAAGACCAAGGACATGGTATACAAGGTAATAGTGGACAGTGGGAGTACAGATAATTTAATATCCACAGAAATGGTGGAGAAACTAGACTTGGAGACTGTTGCACATTCGAGCCTGTAAAAAGTCTCGTGGTTACAAAAGGGACATCAGGTAACTGTCACTAAACAATGTTTAATTGAATTTAAGATAGGGGGGATATAAGGATGAAATTTTATGTGATGTTATTCCCATGGATGTCTGTCACCTTTTGTTGGGGAGACCATGGCAATATGACATAAATGTTGTTCATGATGGGAGAAATAACACATACACCTTGGAGAAGAATGGTAGGACACATATATTGCTGCCAATTAAGGACAAGGAGATGAAAATAGAGGTGAACAATACTATACTTCTCATGAGTGGGAAGGAGATTCTTGATGAAGTCAAGAAAGATGAAGAAATGCAGTTTGTTGTGGTAAGAAAACCTAGAGTCATCTTAACAAGTACTAGGATAGATGATCTACCTGGAGAAATTTAGGAAATGCTGGAGGAATTTGCTGACATGGTACTGGACGAATTACCTTGTTCGTTGCCACCTATCAGGGGAATAAGTCATCACATTGATCTTATACCTGGAGCGAGTTACTAAACAAAGAAGCGTACATATTGACGCCATAGGAGAATGAAGAAGTCAAGAGACAAGTCCATGATTTGATGGACAAAGGGTTGGTTAGAGAAAACTTAAGTCCATGCGCTGTACCTACAATGTTAATGTGTATAGATTCGAGGGCCATAAAAAAAATCACCATCAGGTATAGATTTCCTTTACCCAGGATGGATGACTTGATGGATTGCTTGAGTGGAGCAAAGTTTTTTTCAAAAATTGATTTGAAAAGAGGATATCATCAGATTAGAATGAGGGAAGGTGATGAATGGAAGACAACATTCAAGACAAATGAAGGACTGTATGAATGGCTTGTCATGCCATTTGGTTTGACGAATGCACTAAGTACTTTTATGAGACCGATGAACTAAGTCTTGAAATATTTCATTGGAAAATTCATAATTGTGTATCTTGATGATATACTGATTTTCAGTAAGACTGAGGAAGAACATTTGAAGTATTTAGCTTTAGTGATGAGGAGGTTATAGCAAGAAAAATTGCTGATAAATTTGAATAAATCGTCTTTCATGAAGAAAGAACTCATTTATTTGGGGTTCGTAATCTCTTCAAATGAATTGAAGATGGATCCGGAAAAGGTAAGAGCAATCAAAGATTAGCCATCACGAAAGAGTATCTTTGAAGTTAGAATCTTGGACTTGCCATCTTTTATAGGAAGTTCATCAGGAATTTCAGCGGGGTATGTGCACCAATGATGGACACGGTTAAGAAAAGACACAACTCTTTTCATTGGACGGAGGAAGCAGATAAAAGTTTTAAGTTACTAAAAAGTAAGATAACTGAACAACCAGTTCTGGTTCTGTTAGTTTTCAACAAAACATTTCAAGTTAGGTGTGACGCAAGCGGATTCACGATTGGAGCAGTCTTAAGACAAGACAACAAGCCAATTGCATACTTCAGTGAGAAGCTGAACGAAACCAAGATGAAATATTCTGCATATGACAAAGAGTTCTATGCAGTGATATAGGTGCTGAAGAAGTAGAGGCATTACTTGGTTCCAAAAGAGTTTGCCTTGTATAGCGACAACCATGCTTTACAATTCATAACTCAACAGAAAAAATTGAACCAGAAGCATGCAAAATGGGTTGAATACATGCATAATTTTACTTTTGTTATAAAGCATATTTCTGGAACTGCTAACAACGTTGCTAATGCTTTGAGCAAGAAATGTTTGATTCTGTAGGAGTTCAGAGTAAAGACCTTAGGTTTTGATAACCTCAAGGAAGTGTACAAAGATGATGCAGATTTTAAAGAGGCTTACGAAGTGTGTGAGAATCCAGTTCTCAGAGACAAAATCCAATGGAATGAATATATGATTCATGATGGACTATTATTCAAGTGAAATCAATTGTGTATTCCGAAGAGCTCCATGAGGGAGAATCTTCTAAAGGAAAAACATAGTGGGGGATTGGCTGGACATTTCATCCATGATAAGACATTCACACAACTGAATGGTTCATACTATTGTCCAGGAATGAGGACAGATGTCAAGAAATTCATGAACAAGTGTAGAATTTGTCAACACGCAAAAGGGAAAAGACAAAATAAAGGGTTATATCAACCGTTGCCAGTACCAGAGAGGCCATGGGATGCGGTAAGTATGGATTTTGTGTTAGGATTGTCGAGGACACAAAGAGGATGTGACTCAATCTTTGTGGTAGTCGATAGATTTTCTAAAATGACACATTTCATTCCATGTCAGAAAACCAATGATGCAACTCACATTGCAAATCTTTTTTTCAAAGAAGTTGTTAGACTTCACGACTTACCCAAAAGTATTGTATCGGACAAGGATACCAAATTTGTTGGCCATTTCCGGAGGACCCTATGGAAGAAGCTGGGGACTAATTTATCTTTTATCTCAGCCTATCACCCTCAGACAGATGGACAGACTGAGGTAGTGAATAGGAGCTTGGGATATTTGTTAAGGAGTTTGGTAGCTGAACATCATAGTCAGTGGGATCAGATTCTGCCATAAGCAGAATTTGCATACAACAATTCACCAAACCGGAGTACAGGACAAAGCCCATTCCAGATAGTGTATGGAATGCAACTGAGAGGAGTATCTGAGTTAAGGGACTTGGAGCAGAATGAATTTAGAAGTGCTAGTGCTAAAAATTTTGCAGTAGGAATGCAAGAGCTCCATAGTAAGATTCGGGAGTGATTGGAGAATTCCAACCAGGAATACAAGCACAGAGCAGATCAACACTGGAGAGAACTTCAGTTTGAAGTAGGTGATTTGGTTCTGGCGCATCTCAGAAAGGAAAGGTTCCCAAGGGGAACATACAATAAGATGAAGATGAAGAAAATTGGGCCTTGTAAAATCATAAGAAAGTTTGAAGCAAACGCTTATGAGATCGAATTGCCGGATGGGGTAGGAATATTGCCCATATTCAACATAGCAGATCTATATCCTTATAGAGAAGATGGAACAGAGAGATCAGAGGAGAATCAATAGGAAGTTCAATGGGTTAAGTAGATGCCTGTAGCTGAAAAACCACATATGGAACAGATAATTGATCAGAGAGTCGGAAAGAAGACCCGAAGGAAAACATACTTTGAATATCTGGTCAAATGGAAAGGACACCCGATTGAGGATGCCAGTTGGGAAGGTGAAGCAGAAATCCAGAGACATGGATAGACGGTGTAGGAGCTCATGAACAAGAGTTCATGAATTTTTCAGCCAAGGGAGTATGATGCAGGAGTATTGTAAGTAGCCAGCAAAGCAGGCGCCAAGGCAAAGACAACTGGAAATGCACCAATGCACATTTTGAAAGCGTTTTGAATTTGAATGAGGAGACATTAATGTAATAGCTAGGGGATTGTATTTACATTTATGTTTTGGAAATTGTAAACAGATCTTGAGCGTTGCTCTCATCTATCGGATATGGAGGCATTTATTTGTATTGAATGTAAAGTAGGTAGCTTTTAATTCTGATTAGATAACTTAGAGCTATAGGAGGGAAAACTCGTAAAAGACACCCTCGCTTGTATCATTGTATCATCCCCATTTGTATTTTTTAGAATTCTATAAGCTGTAGAGCTGTAGAGAATAGGAACATAGAGACGAACCCATGTATAGGTACACTTGAGTTAATATATGATCAAAATATGGACCAGGGGGTCAAATTTTGCTCAATTTTCAAAGTGCTCGGAATGTGACGAAAACAATGCCATTGTGCCCGTCTTGTCTTCTTGATTCCGGCGGTATATTTACTTTCTCAAACAGAGTCTGTATGGAGAAGATATCACGATCTATTCGTCAAGGCAAACAGGCAAAAAATTTGATGCTGACTGTACCTGTCCGTACAGTCCATACGGTCTGACGTGGCAGGACCATACTATCGTACCAAGGTGATGTGGCAAGCGTTGGTTGATTGACAGTTAGGCGAGTTATATTGTGACACGTGGCATGATTTTGGCGAATGGTGAGGTGCCACGTGGCCTAATCATGGGCTACCACGTGGCACCCCTTTATTGGCTAATGGTTTATTGGTTTGTTGTTTAAAATTTTATGGAGCCGACCGGATTCGAACAGGTGACCTCCCTTGTTGCCAAAGCCTTTACAAACCTCCGCTAGCCAATGCGCCACCATGTGTTACTTGATATATTAATGGAACAAATTGTATTTAAATTAGCATTTCGATAAGATTTGGGCCGCGACCGGGCCGAGGCTTAGCCCCAGCCCTTGGTCGTGCGCCGTATTACATATAACCCTGGCATATATATGGCGCGGGGTTTAAAATATTACACTGTGGTCGTTGGCATTGTAATATGACCGTGTTATAACCTTTGTGGTCTGACCATTGCGTGCGGGTTTATAACCATACAACCCGTGGATTATATGACATTGCAATTTGTATTATATACCATATATCGTGGGGTTTAGAACCATAACCAACGATTTGTGCCATGTTTAATAATGCGCGGGGTTAATCTATGTAACCCGTGGTTTTTTTCATATGACCGGAGCGCGGGAGGGAGTTATACGGTTTTGTAACCGTTTAGCCTTTTGCTTTTAGCCCGAGGTCGTATGACCCATGTGTCCGAGTGCTTGATGGTTGGGGGCTGGAGGCACCCTAACCGTCCTACAGTTTGGACCGATTTTCGGTTATGCACAGGGCTAGGTTTTAACGTGCATTTTGGAGCGTGTTCTTGGTTCATGCACACAGAGGTGCGTTTTGGCGAACCAGTTCCAGCAAGCTTGAAGGAGGAAAATGGAGGAGGCCTAACTTCTTCATCTTTTGGCCGATTGAGGTGCCGTAAAAGCCCAATTAGGGGTTTTTGGACGTGCTGGATCCATTGGTGCTATTTTCAAGGCCATTTGAAGACTTCTTCTGCAAGTTTTTCACCATTGAAGTTTTAGCAAGCTCTAGGGAGCTTGAAGTCCTCATTGATGGAGGACATGGTTTGGTGAGCCTATGTTTGTTTTCTGTGATTGAATAATCATTTTTGGCTAATTGATATGCTCTGAACACATTGGGACAGGTTTCAGAGGTTGTTGAGGATTTTTACAGGTGTTTTTTCCAAAGAGAAGCTCAGGGAAGCTTATGGCCACATGTAGAAGAGGTCATGCCCGGATGAGCCATGATCCGTTTTCAGAGTTTTATTAGTCATTTTTGGGGCTTTTATGTGTTCTGATCTCAATGGTATAGTATGTTTTTCCATTGGAGTTGAGCAGAAGCTTGTAAAAGAACTTTTGACTAATTAATCCCAGAGATCCAAGTCCATTATGGAGGCTCAAGGAGATGTAGCCCGGAGGGGGGTGAACTCCTTTATCATGTTGTGATTGTTTTGAGTTTGATGGTTTGTTTGCTACAATTTGTGTTGCTGTGTATTTATTGCAAGTATATATTTAACCATCTAAAAGAACATCTCCTCACACATAAGCATTTACAAGAAGATACATGCACTTAACACATAAGTTTATCTTACATATTTATACACATGAAGCAAGGTCCTGTAAAGTTTATTTTAATGAAGTAGAGGGTGCTTGCATAGCATAACAAGTCAGCCTTCTATTTTCAGATCAGGTGGTATCAGAGCATAGTTTGTTTTGTTTATGTGTTTGCCATTGATAGCTTGAGATTTAGCTATTGGTTTTTGTGCAAGTTTTGTGTTGAAGTTGGATATCTTCCAAGGATGGAGGAAGCTTCAAGTATTGATATTTCTCATACATTTTCATTATCTAAAGAAGAGTTGCTAACTATGAGAGATTTGATGAAAGAGATGTGTGAAGACAGAAATGAGCTCATTGTCCTTGAAGAGCAGTTGATGACCATGAAGAAGGAGAAAGACCAGCTTCTTGAAAGGTTGCAAGAGATGGAGATTCAACTCCATGAGGTAAAGGAAACCCTTACTAAGTACATGCATGAACATAAGGTATGCAATGTTAGTTTATCTTCTAATTCCTCACAGGATGAATGTTTTGGTGGTTTTGAAAATCACACAAGAGGAATAGGGTCCAAGTTATTGTTTAAAATGGGCTATGAAGGTAAAGGTTTAGGTAAGCATGCACAAGGCATTGTTAAGCCTATTATTGTTGAAGAAAGACCCAAGTATTGTGGTCTTGGATATGAACGACAAGATGGAGCAAATTCCAAAGTCGAGGAGACAAGGAAAAAAGTTCCAGGAACAAACTTTGTTTCGAGTTCACCTCCTCAAGAAGGATTTAAAGGTGAAAGTTCAAGAACTTTTGTTTGAAAGTTCAATCCCTCCAACATGCAAGGCTTGTGTTCAAGATGAATGCAAATGTATGAAACAAAAGAGTTGTGACAGTGATGAGGACAAGAACACTGTTGATGATCTTCAAAGGAGAGCTTGTAACTCTTCAGATTCACCTCCTCAAAGAGGCGATAAAGGTGAATGTTCAAGGTATAATTCCGCTTATCATTGAATTGCTTTTGATTATGTATGTAAAAATGGAAGAAAGAATCCATGTATATATTGTGGTTTATATAACCATCATGTTTCAA
>JASDQU010685230.1:23019-36715 GCA_032191745.1 Picea mariana | reverse complement strand
TATCAAATAGTTATGCCTTACTTACTTATCTCCTTAGCTTAATCAAAGTCCCTCTACCACTCTCTTCCTTCCATTTTAGTATTAGTTCAATGGAAGCATCCCAGTTATAGACATTGTGCATTCCCTCCAACTTATGATATTATGCTCACTAGTTTTAATGACTACCTACATCTCATTGTTTCTACATCAAGATGCCCTTGCTAGAGTTCACCCCTGCCTCCTATTGGAAAGAGGAAAGATAGGTAACCCCACCTAAAAGGAGTTTGAGTAAACCTACGATGGCATGACCCCGTACTAACATCCCAAGATGGAGAAAGATGAGACTAAGGAAATGAAGGATCTCCCAACCCACGAGTTTGACTTCCTCCCACTCCCTAATGAATGGATTGAGAAGTGAAAGGGAAGATATTCAAGCTATCGTTCCTCTTCTTCTTGATCTCCTTTTGTTTTGTGAAAGCAAATCAAGCTAACGACCCTCATTTAGTGAAGATACTTAATTTATTCACCTTTAAGGGAATTCACGTAACAACCTCATTAGCTTTTATGAAGAAACGTGTATTCGACCCCTTTAAAAATAGAATAATGAAATGTCTATGCTTACATTTTCTATATCTGTTAAATAAATACCCAAGATACTTAATTTATTCACCTTTAAGGGAATTCACGTAACAACCTCATTAGCTTTTATGAAAAAAAGTGTATTCAAACCCTTTAAAAATAAAATAATGAAATTTCTATGCTTACATTTTCTATATAAATAAGTACAATATAATAATCAATGTTACTTTCATAGTTGTATAATTTTTTCATATATTATTTTGTGATATATTCTACCAAATACTTAAGCTAAGTAGTGTGATTACTATAATCCTTATATTTACTTGACTAATAACTTTAACAAATAATAAATAGCATTATTTGAATGATGAGTTTAACAAATAATAAATAGTAAATTATTGGCACTCAAATTACTATAATACCATTAAACACGAAAATTTAACTAATAAAGTTTTAAATATTTCTTAATTACTTAAAGATAAATTAAAAATATCATATTTACTTGACTAATAACTTTAACAAATAATAAATAACATTATTTGAATGATGAGTTTAACAAATAATAAATAGTAAATTATTGGCACTCAAATTACTATAATACCATTAAACACGAAAATTTAACTAATAAAGTTTTAAATAAATTAAAAATATCATTAAAATTAACCAACTAAATAATATAATAAATTTACTATTAAAATTTTAAATATTTCTTAATTACTTAAAGATAAATTAAAATATCATTAAAATTAATTTAGTAATATAATAAATTCTCAAATACATCATATTTGAGGAAATGGAATACATTATATTTAACGTTTAAAACAGGTTTTAGAACTACTCTCCTTAAAACGAAGAAAAAATAAACACGACTCAAAAGATGAACACAGGTGAATACAGAGACTCTCCTTAGAAGCCTCGTAAATCAATTTAGGTGGATCAAGCCAAAATCGAATAGTGTTTGTGACATCCATATCGAATCCACACGAGCATTAACGTTCCAACAAAGAGATGAAAATGTTTGATGGTGCAGAGAAATTACTCTGAACAATGGCGGACATAAACATCCCTACAGAGAGATGAACATATTGTTAGAGCAGAGAAATTAGTTTTAATAATGGGCCTGTTATGTTAGGCCACCTCTTCCCCTGCCTTGCCTTGTTTATGATGGATCTCTCGCTATTTTCTTTACCTTCTTCATGCCTGTACCCCTCTCCATCTTCCAATGAAACTTCCTTCCATCATACGCATCTGCATTCTTATTATCTTTGTTTTTATTTTCATGGCTATCCTTCTACTCCCATCTCCATTGTTGTTGCCGCAGCAGTTAAACAACGGCGTAGGAATCAAATGAAGAAGGCGAGAGAAGTTTCAGCATTCGCAAATGCATATGTCAACCAAAAACAATTCACACAAACGGATATGCACAAACACAAAGGAAGCAGTGCTTTCTTATCAAACGACACGATTAGAGGATATGTAAAGAATGGCTTGTGGGCTAAAGCGCTGAGGATGTATTATCAAATGCAACGCGCAGGCATGAACCTGGACAAGGTGGTATTTATTGCTGCGATCAATGCATGCGGCAGCCTATCAGATCTGCAAGCAGGAAGAAAGATTCATGATGATATCATCGCAAAGGGTTTTGAATTGGATGTTTTTGTGGGTACTGCTCTGGCGTCAATGTACGCAAAGTGCGGGAGTCTAGAGAATGCACGCGAAGTGTTTGACAGAATGTCTAAACGAGATGTTGTCTCATGGAATGCAATCATTACTGGTTATTCACAGAATGGGCAACCCCGTGAAGCATTGACATTCTTCAATGAAATGCAAGTCCATGGAATAAAACCTAACTCAATCACCATTGTTAGCGTTCTGCATGCATGTGCTCAATTATTGGCTTTGAAACAAGGTAAGCAGATTCACAGTTATGCAATAAGAAGTGGATTTGAATCAAATGTTGTTGTGGGCACTGGGATTTTAAACATGTATGTCAAATGTGGGAATCTTAGTGTTGCCAATGAAGTGTTTGAAAGAATGCCTAAACAAGATGTTGTGTCATGGAATGCGATCATCGCTGGTTATTCACAGAATGGATGCCACCATGAAGCATTGGCCTACTTCAATGAAATGCAAGTCCAGGGAATAAAACCCAACTTGATCACCATGGTTAGTGTTCTTCCTTCATGTGCCCATTTATTAGCTATGGAACAAGGTAAGCAGATCCACAGTTATGCAATAAAAAGTGGTTTTGAATCTAATGTTCTCGTGGGCACTGGACTCGTAAATTTGTATGGCAAATGTGGGAATGTTAACATTGCATACAAAATGTTTGAAAGAATACCTGAACGAGATATTGCATCATGGACAGCAATCATTGCCAGTTATTCCCAGAATGACCAACCCCATGAAGCCTTCACATTCTTCATTGAAATGCAAGTCCAGGGTATAAAACCCAACTCTATCACCATTGTTAGTATTCTTCCTGCGTGTGGCAATTTAATGGCTCTGGAGCAACTTAAGCAGATCCATGGCTATGCAATAAGAAGTGGATTTGAATCTGATGTTGTTGTGGGCACTGGGCTTGTAGACATGTATGCCAAATGTGGGAATGTTAACATTGCCTATAGATTGTTTGAAAGAATGCCTGAACGAGATGTTGCATCATGGACTGCGGTCATTGCTGGTTATTCTCAGAGTGACCACCCCCATGAAGCCTTGGCATTCTTCATTAAAATGCAAGTTCAGGGTATAAAACCCAACTCAATCACCATGGTTAGTGTCCTTCCTGCATGTGCCGATATAATGGCTCTGGAACAAGGTAAACAGATCCATGGTAATGTAATAAGAAGTGGAGTTGAATTTGATGTCAGCAATGCACTTGTAGACATGTATGCCAAATGTGGACACATAGGTATTGCTCGACAAGTGTTTGACAAGATGTCGAGTCGAGATGTGGTCTCATGGAATACTATGATTTTGGCATATGGAATTCATGGACATGGTGAAGATGCTCTTGCTCTTTTTTCCCAAATGCAACAAACAGGTACAAAGCCAGATCATATCACATTCACCGCTGTTTTGACTGCCTGCTCTCATGCAGGGTTGGTCGACCAGGGCTGGCAATACTTTGAGTGCATGAAGTCGGATTATGGCCTTGCACCTAAGCTGGAGCATTATGCATGCTTGGTTGACCTTCTTGGGCGTGCTGGGCATCTAGATGAAGCACACGAGATTATCAAAATGATGCCATTAGAGCCCGATGCTAACGTGTGGGGGGCCTTGCTGGGGGGCTGTAAAATTCACTGCAATATTGAGCTTGGAGAAGAAGCAGCAAAACACCTTTTTGAATTAGAACCAAACAATGGTGGAAATTATGTACTGTTGTCAAACATCTATGCCGAGGCACGCAGATGGGAGGATGTGGTAAAGCTGAGGACAATGATGAAAGAGAGGGTAGTGAAGAAGCAACCAGGGTACAGTTTTGTTGAGGTGCATAGAGAGGTTCATACATTCCTCATGGGAGACTCAACCCATACTCAATCTGAAAAAATTTATGCGGTGTTGGAAACCTTAAATGGGCAAATGAAGAAGACAGGTTATGTGCCTAAAACGAATCTTGTGCTGCAAGATGTGGAGGAGGAGGTGAAGGAAAACATCCTATCCAGTCATAGTGAGAGGCTAGCAATTAGTTTTGGGATCATCAATACAAGCCCAGGCACCCCCATCCGTATCATGAAGAACCTTCGTGTGTGTACTGACTGCCACGATGCCACTAAGTTCATCTCCAAGATTGTTGGGCGAGAAATTATTGTGAGAGACACAAACCGTTTCCACCATTTTAAGGATGGTTTGTGTTCTTGTGGTGACTACTGGTAATGCTAGTTGAACCAAGAACAATGTACGCTTTCAAACTAATATGTTCATACTATTCCCTTGTCAGGTAGATAATATGTTTTATGCTTTCAAATAGTATCTCATACTAAAGATTATAATAGTTGTATAAAAAGATGCATGTGCTGGCTTATTTTAGGTAAATCTTTTGATATCATGATAAGCTCAAGCCAAAAATATATTTCTATAATACGGAATTCTGTCCAATAACATATATAATATTTCATGCACATGCAAAGATATATAGTATATTTAATTTAACAAATATATAGCCTAGGGCTGTTGGGTGCTATGACATCCGTACAACAAAGGTTATATATAAGCAGTATATATAGATTGGGATTATCAGCCTAATAAATTGTTCTGTAATATAGTTATCTCATAGTCTATACTAAGATTCCTATAATTACAGAGGGTTAGTTTTAAAAGTGGAAAATGAACATACATGACCATGAGAAGATAGATTAGACCCTAGCACATCCATATGGTGTTATTTAAAATACTGAAATATACGTATATATAATATTACATTCATGGGGTGTCATGTCTATGGGATTTAAAAAATCTTCTTAAATATTTTGAGTAATGTTTGGAATGGTGTTTGATTATATGGTTCTATGCTAAACAATGCAATTTTTCGCTGAATTGATTACTAAAATTCTTTGCTTTTATCTTATTACCTGCCTTTTGGTTGTCATGGCAGACGATACTATGTTGATCCGTATCTTTGATGTAAATTATCCTTTTACTGACTTTATAACCAAAAGCTCGTATGTAATACCCAGTTTTATTCTTCAATCAACAATGTAAATATGTATACGATGAATTGTTGAGGGCTAGACGATCTAATATGGAATTGTACATTGATAATAATAAAAATAAACATCACTGGCTATAGACAAGGAAGGACAAGAACATGGGGGGCTATGATTCCACAAGAAAGGGGGCTAGGGGAGGGCTCAAAGGGACCAAAGTCAAAATATATTATTTTATTCCTAATCTAAAGTTCGTTGCTTATCTCATCTCATATCATACCCACCTTGGAGTTAGCTAGGAAAGGAGTTACGTGGGCTTCCTTGAGAGCGACATGGTGAGAAGAAAACATGTGTACTTATTCCTTAGTTTTTGGGAGTCATCCATCATTCAGGTCTCATTTTAGCACAATTCTTGGTCGTACTGTTGAATAAGGTAGAAAAGAACCTACTTCGATTGTTGAGCAATTATGTCAAGACTGTAATGGGTCACGAGGATGTTGATATTATGGTAGCTGTGGGAGGTATTAACCTCTATGTGTAACCTTTGACGATTCTAGAATATTCTAGGAAGCAAGAGAAACCCTAGAAGGTTAGAAAATAACCTTAGAAGACTAGTCGGCTCAAGATAATAATTTATATTAAATTGTTATCCTCCAGGAAGAGAAGTCGACCTAGTCAAGTGAGTTGGAGTAGTATAAATAGAGGGTGCTAGAGCTCATTTGGACACTCACTCTCACAACTGCATCAAGTGGTGTGCATGACTGGAGCAGAGATGCAGTTGCAGTTGCAGTTGCTGCAGTGGTGACTTGGTCTTTGGTTATGGTTGGACTTTTTGCTTGGTTATGGTTTGGACTTTCTGCTTGCTACACTAGCTTTGGAGAGAGGTACGCTACCTTGGTTGGCTATTGGTTCTAGGGTTTGCTTCCAGAATTATTCTATTTTTCAAGGTTAAGGTACTCTGGGGTGGCCTTTGTGCCTATGGTTGGGTGACAATATTGCTATATTGTATACGGTGAAACGAGCACACCTATTTTTCTAACAGGCTATGGGCCCAGACTATCTTTGGAYAGTGTAACCATTGGAAGGTAGATTGGGAGGATCTGCTCAGTTGCAGTTGCAGTCAAAGTTTCACTGCAACAACGAAACCCTAACCCTAGTGTTGAAGCACCTTAGGTGAAGCGCTTGACCTAATTCCTGGATAACTTAGTGCGCCCTAGCCTAACGCACCTCCTGGTACTCTCAGCAAGCCAAAGCATCAAGTTTGAGTTTTTTTTGTCAAAGTCAAAGGTTGACCAAGTCAAAGTCAAAAGTTGACAAAGTCAAAACAATCACGACTTACTCTATGAAGTCAGAAAACAAGTTAGAAGCGGCTTCTAACTTCAGAGCATGGAAGATAAGGATTGACCTCATCCTTGCCAAGAATAAAGTGTTGGATATCGTGAAAGAAAAGATCATGGAACCACAGTTTGAAGCGGGAAAAGAGAAGGAACCTCATAACGTTGTAGTTATGGAGAAGTTCAAAGACAATGCCATCAATGCTATGAACATTATAGTGGACTCTGTAAAGGACCATTTGATACCTTGCATTTCTCATCTTGACTCATCCAAGAAGATGTACGATGCCCTAACTAACCTCTTCTCAGTCAGAAATATTGGACAAGTGATGAGTATGAAGAATGAGCTCTGTGACATGAAGATGAATGATGATGACACCATAACATCATACTTTGTAAGAATCTCTCAGTTAAGAGATCAACTACAAGCTATTGAGGAAATCATTTCAGAAAAGGAACGAGTAAATATCGTACTTAATGCTCTTCCCAAGACATGGGATGCATTTGCCGCAAGCATGAACACAAGAACAAAGTATCCCACATTTGAAGACCTTTGGACTTGTTGCGCACAAGAAGAATCAAGGATTAGCGCAGAAGCGAAATCCCAAAAGAAAGATGATGATCAAGCCTACACAACAAAGTTCAAGAAATTCAAGAATAAGAAGAAGTTTGGCTCAAGGAAGAAACCAAATCAAGAAAATGATATGTCAAAAATACAATGCTTCAACTGTTGAGAATATGGTCACTACAGGAACCATTGTCCTGAGTTAGAGGAAAGGAAGGAAACACATGAAGTAACAATTTCCAAAGAAAAAGGAACCCTCAAAGAAAGTAAAGCCGGATGAAGCAAACTTTTTCTTCTAGTCAAGGTAACAATATTCTTCTGTAACATAATCCTTGTACATACCATGTTTACATAGTTCCTATACATATCATATGTATCTATTTCTTGAAATATAAGATGATCAGTGTCAATGAAGAAGAACAAGATAAGGATTGGCATTACGATGACTACTAGTAATGTATTTGAAAAGGATGAAGTACGTTAGCAACTTTTGGTGACAATCCATGTGGAAGCTATTAAAATAGTATATAAGTAACAATTGCCGCAATCAGAACCAAACTTGAAGAGATCCAGAAGGAGTCAGACCAGAAAGAAGTCAATAATCAAGAGGAAGCTAGAAGATACTTGTGACACTTTACAAAAAGAAAGAAGGATGTAGGCGAAAGCATGGACTCTCTCAGATGGAGGGAGTTGATTGCAGAATTCCTAAAGAAGAGCATGCATATTGCTCATTCATGCATGAAGTCGAGATTAGGAGGGAGCTAATACACAATGATATGATCCATTGAATAATCTGTAAAAATTATGAAGTATATGTCCATGATCTTCATTGAAAGTAGCAGCCATGATAAACAACACGCGTTCAACTTGACTCTAGAAGAAGTCTTCTTCGAAAAAGAAGCCTTGAATATCCTTGGTTGTCCATATACATTTATGTTCCTATAGCGGAAGGAAAGAGTTGGAACCTTCGGGAAGGAAGGGCATGGAATCTATAAGAGATTCCATGAACTCCAACATTGAAGAGGTACATGAGGAAGAACATGAAGATTCCAAGAAAGAAAGAAAATCCAGAACAACCTATTGAACCAATTATTATACCGAGAATCATAAGACTACAAACATGGTTTGAAACCACTAGAAGCAGTCAAGCAGAAGGAATGGAAGGAAGCTATGATCAAGAACAATGTATGTGAGAAATTGTGAAAAAGACTTATGAATGGAAGCATTGATAGATACAAGACGAGATTCAGAACTAGAGGGTTCTCCACTATGACGACAACTCGTTCCAGTAAACCAAATATGCCTCTATCTGAGCCATTATATCTCTTACAGTATCCATGGATTGGAGTTTTACATTAGCTAAATGTAAAAGACTGTTCTTCTCAATAGAGCAATTGAAGAAGAGGCATATGTAGAGCAACCTCAAGGTTTTGAGGTATACCAAAAAGAGACCCATGTATGCAGATGGAAGCAGACCTTGTATGGGTTCAAGTAACTTAGTGCAGAGTCTTTGATGTACAACAAAATCATGGTGAGCATTTCCTATGATAGAGGAAGAGTATCAAAATGGTTCTTCAAAAGTCTAAGATGATGGATTGCAAATCCATGCCAAACTCCCATGATGACAGATCTGAAGAAGTTGAGAGACTCTGATCCAGTAGACTCGTCCCTGTATTGGTAATTGATTGGCTCCTTGATGTATTCAATGAATACTAGGCCGAACATTTGCTTTGATGTGAACATGTTGAGCCAGTACCAGGTGGAACCTAGCCATGAGAATTGAATAATTGCAAAACATGCCTTGGAATATCTTCATGGACGTTTGAGTTATGATATACAACTGCATGGATTTATCGATTCAGATTGGGCAGGGAGTGCAGATAAAAAAATAAGTACTTCTTGGATATGTTTCAGATGAGCTTTGCCACGATATCATGGGCTAGGAGGAAACAAAAGTTAGTTGAACTCAACACTGCAGAAGCAAAGTATATTGCAACTTGTGATGCTTGTATGGAAGCAGTGTGGCTCCATAAGTCGGTTTCTGGACTTTTTGATTAGGTGTTGGATTCGACCGTGATATATTGAGATAATCAGAGCTGTGTGAAGGTTTCAGAGAACCCAATTTTCCATGACAGATTGAAGAACATGGAGATCAAGCATTATTTTCTCTGTGATAAAGTCCATAGGGGAGAAGTGGTTCTCTAGTATATCTCCACAAATGAGCAAATAACAAATAACCTAGTAAATCCTCTGTCCAAGATGAAAAGTTTGCGTATTTAAGGAACAAGTTGGGACTTGTGGAGACGAATTCCTTATTGGAAACATAAGTGATTAATCCCAGGTTGGGAGGGAGAATTGATATGTTATTGATATATGGACAGTCATTTTCCAGTTCGGAAAATGGTTCAAGTTGGGCAGCCACTTTCTAGTCCGAAAAGTGGCCCAAGATTTCTAACGGACAATCATTTTCCAGTTTAGAAAATGGTCCAGAGAGGACAACCATTTTCATAATGAAAATGGTCTGATAGATTGTTGATGTACCATAGACAACTATTCCCCTTGTGACCAGTGTGGGGGAATGGTCTAGGACAATCATTCTTCTTAGCAGTCACTCTGAGTAGTGGTCAAGTAGAATGGTCCGCCTCTCTGAGAGTCATTCTTTCGAAGTTCACAATTGTGAGCAGTTTCGAAGAATGGCCCGTTATAGGAGGTTGTTGCAAGACAATCATTCCCTAGGGCATACTCATTCCCTCTAGGTTGCACTGTGATTAATGTTGGAAGAATGGCCCAGTTAGGTGAATGGTTCGGGTTCAACAATCAGGGACAGTGATTCCCTATGGCAGACTCATTCTCTTCAAGTTGCACTGTGATTAGTACCGAAAGAATGGCTCAGTTAGGTGAATGGTCTAGGTTAATAAACCAGGGACAATTATTCTTCTATGATTGAGAAGAATAGTCCAGACAACTCATGGATGATGTTTAAATTTCTGAGGGTAGATGCTCTTCCAGATCTCACATATGTGAGTGGAAGAATGGCCCAAATGACTCAGTGTGTATCATGATATTGTTTATGCAGGTTGATATTAGATGATATGATTGTTGAAGAGACTGTATGTCTCGGGACAATAGCTGTATGTTACTGTGGTGGATGTGATCCACTGGTAGTGACTGTGTGTTACTGGTTAGTAGCAATGTGATACTAGGAGTGGTTTTGTACCACTGGATAGTAGTTGTATACTACTATAAATAGACATAGTTGTGTTCTATTGGATGGCATTGTTCTGATTGCCATGGAGACTATCTAGTTGGATAGTGATGATGGTGCTTGTGATTTGATCATGAGATAACTTGTGTGGCTGTGATGATACTACCGGTTGAATGGTCTGTTTGTGCTCAAGACCATTTCCTTTAATACCTCCCTATCTAGGAGGGAGTGTTTATATTATGGTAGTTGCGGGAGGTATTAACCTCTACGTGTAACCTTTGACGAGTTTAGAATATTTCGGGAAGCAAGAGAAACCCTAGAAGGTTAGAAAATAACCTTAGAAGACTAGTCGACTCAAGATAATAATTTATATTAAATTATTATCCTCCAAGAAGAGAAGTCAGCCCAGTCAAGTGAGTTGGAGTAGTATAAATAGAGGGCACTAGAGCTCATTTGGAAACTCACTCTCACAACTACATAAGGACAAGTGGTGCGCATGACTGGAGGAGAGTTGCAGTGGTGACTTGGTCTTTGGTTATGGTTGGAATTTTTGCTTGGTTATGGTTTGGACTTCTTCTTGGTATGCTAGATTTGGAGAGAGGTACGCTACCTTGGTTGGCTATTGGTTTTAGGGTTTGCTTCCAGAATTATTCTATCTGTTAAGGTTAAGGTGCTCAGGGGTGGCCTTTGTTCCTATGGTTGGGTGACAATATTGCTATATTGTCTATGGTGAAATGAACAAACCTATTTTTCTAGCAGGGGAGGAAACCCATGTGGTAATTGTGCCTGTACAATTGAGAAAATAATGGCATTGAGAAGAATTGGCCACGATTGAGATTCCCTAGAATTCCCAACAAAGAGATTTCCTAGCTAGTTTGTACTGGAGCCCAAGAAAGAGGTGAGATAGCCAGGGATTGCATTGCAGAGAAGGGGATCTACTTCTCTATGCTGTGCAGGATGAGAGGAAAGAGTTGGTGAGTTGGGATGGTTGTGTGAGTGATAAGACCATAATAGCTCGGGAATTGGGTTGAGTACATGAGGATTAAAGACAACCATAGGAGCCCATCTTTGTGGACTCATAGCATCAACACAAGGGTGGCCTGTTGCAGAGAGAAATACTGCAATAGTGCCTATGGTTGGGTGGACCATCCTAAGTCTACAATCAATTGTCTGATTATCTCATAAAGATAAGTGTTTTGTGCATTATAGTCCTTATGTTGAGTTTACGTAGTGTATTTTACGGTTTCAAATGTTGTATTTTTAATTAATTGTTTGCATTATAATTCAAAATGTTCAATGAGCTTCGCATGAGATTGCTTGTCATTTTGCATATTTTATCATATAATAGATTGGTATTAGAGCCATGTTTGAATGAGTGAAATAGTGGAAATTGAGGAAATTTCCAAGTACTTCTCCATCCCAGTGAGCACAAGGATGGTTGTGTACATGACAATGTGGTATCAAAGCTATGGTTGTATCACTGGGGGTGTATGGGCCAGATACCAAAGAGAACTTGGAGAAATTGGTGAAAATCAACACGACTATGAATTCAACCTACATAAAAATTGGGTGAAATTGGGAAAAAATCCCAAATCTTGTATGATTTTTGTATACAAATTGGCAAAGGCAAGCCAAATTGATAGGCACAAGGTTGAATTTGAGCAAGAAAAGAAAAATTTGGAGTTTTCATGACGGTTAAAAAGGACAAGATTTTTTTTTTGAAAAATATAAATTTTTGAATTTTTTTTTAAGTTTTGGAAAATTCTATATGGATGGTGAGGATCGTACCAGTGATGTGGAATAACAAGGTCCACGTTGGTAGGACCCAAGGGTCACAATGTGTAGTTGGAAGAGTCCACAAATGACATGGCATCATGCTAGGAAAGGTGGTTTACGAGATGATGGATTTCCTTGATTAATCAATGACCCAAAGCACGTTGATTCATGAAATCAATGGATTAGATCGATCCCCAAATGGTTTTCCATTTATAAGTCAAAGGGGTTCATTGTCGGCAAAGTAAAGTGTAGTCACTGAACGAAACTAAAGTGTAGTCGTTGAACAAAAGTGAAGTGTCATCATAGAAGGAAAGTTAAGTGAAGTCATTGATGTAAAATGAAGGTGCATTGTTGACACAAGTAATTTCTAGTCACCGATACAAAAGTGAAAATATTGTGTCGATGCAAAGTTACTTTTAGGTTTCAATACAAAAGTAAAGATAGATCGTTGATGTGAAAGTCATTCTCATGTGTTGATACAAAAGTGAAAAGATTGCGTCAATGCAAAGTTACTTTTAGGCATTGATACAAAAGTAAAGATAGATCGTCGACACATAAGTCATTTTTTAACGTTGATACAAAAGTGAATTTTGTGTGCGAATTTGAAAGTAATTTCAGGTGTCGAAACAAAAGTTAAATGACTATATTGATATGAAAGTAAGGTTGAGTCATCGATGCAAAGCCAAGTTGAGTCATCGATGCAAAGTAAAGTTGAGTTGCCAATGAAAAGTATAGTTCAGTGTCAATGTTAAATTGAATTATGCTTGACAATACCATGGTGAAAGTGAAGCACCAAAAGAGAATAAATGGAGGATGATTTGGTATGCAAGGTGGCTAGGGTGGTGACATGGTTGTGTCAGGGGCTAACAAGTGGACATATGTGCCACATCAACAACCACGTTCCATGCCAAATCGACCAGGGTACCACATAAGAAAAATGATGGTAGGGGATATCCTCAATGAGGACTACAAAAGTGCCAGTAATAGCCACTGGTCAATTATGCTCCGAATTTCTAGAAACTACAAATTAATGGATTTTGCATAACATGGTGGTATTCTTTGACAGAGGCCTTGTTGTCGATGAAATTTCATAGTGAGTCAGGGGAGTAGAAATGGAGAAACCCAATCGAGAATTTGACTAAATTCGAAAGGGTTTGGAATGGAGATGCAAAAATAGGTCAAAATCCACTATTCCAAGACTTTTGGGGGATTTTTTTGATCTTCAAAGGAGGAAAAGGGATCCCAAATCACAAATATGGAAAAACTATGGTGACTGAGGTAACCAAGGATATCTAAGCCGGAATTTTGAGGAAAGTGAAGAAAAGAAGGCCGAAATGCAAGGAAGGATAAATTCTTTTGATGATGCTTTCTAAGGTATGTTATTTACAGGTCATCTCACCATTTTTTCTATAACTTTTTTTCTATAATGATTCAGATCCTGAAACTTCTATGCAAGTGAGAAAACATATCCAAGTATCTATGGTTAAAAATTCATCTTGTGGGTCGTTATATTTTGGGATTTACACTCCGTGGAAAATAGGGTTTGAGACCAGTCCTGAAACTAGTCAAAAACAGATGTTTCGGGTAAAAACGTCATAAATTCTTCATAATA
>JASDQU010685229.1:0-10094 GCA_032191745.1 Picea mariana | reverse complement strand
TCTCCCTTTCACTTAAGATGGATTATCGAGTTCTCATGACCTTAATAGATTTAGGGATTGCACATTGAGGAAACATATTAATATATCAACTATCCCCTAATTGTTTTAGTTTTGTAGTCTCCTTTCTAATTACAAGGGTGTTCTCATGTTCTTCTTTATATGTGTCTTTATATTTCATTTAACTGCAGAATCTTGGTTCTAAACTATTTCATTGAAAATATTAGATATTCGTTTTTTCCTTCCATTGTATAAAATATATAGACATATTATAAATATATAGATATAGAAATACACTCCTATATATAGTAAATTCCAATTCTGTAACATACATACAAATTCTGTAGTGTACATTAAATTTTGTAGTAATGTAAACACACAAACACACACACACACACACATATGTATGTATGTATACATGTACATCATAAAAAACTAGAATACTGTAGCATCCCGCTCTTGCGAGCACATGTTATCGACTTATTTTTTGAGGACACTTGCGTGCAAGTTATCTAGTTATAGTACATGGTTATTATTTCTCTTATGGATTTTTATGATGATGTTAATGGTTGTGATATAATTTTATTTGATATATATGTATTAACGGATGTTATTGACAAGTTTACCTGAGTGTGCAGGACACTTGACAGAGTATGGATGCCTAGGGCATCAATGGGCCTCCTTGGACTCTGAATTGAGTCAGGGAGTGGATTGTATTGGTTTGAGTATTTAATTTATGCATATGTGACATATGATCGATTATAGTACGATTTTATATATGGATCATTGATGGTGTTTCATTGATGGATGCAGGCTGACGAATGCTTGCTAATATGACTCAAATAAGAAATAAAGGGGCCATGCACATAGACCAGATATTGAGGGAGAGTTGTGGCAACATCCCTGTCACATCCTACTAGCACTCTCGCCGTGGCTCGAATTGTAGGTTAATGATTACCTAGTTCGAGAGGTCCATGATGTCATGAGGGAAGACTCAAATAATCACTCATGAAGATTTCTTAGGGGCGTGCAATAAGGTGAGGTCCTTATTCCTTAGAAGCCCTTAGTTTCTCACAAGGTCAACCGAGTGGAGTGTTGAGTCCAAGGGTTGTACAAACTACCAACACTAGTCAAAAGGTGAGTGGCACCCTTGAAGCATGGTAGTGCATCTTGAAGGGAACATCGCGTAATTTAAAAACTCGAGTCAATGAATCCAGGTGGCATAGAAACAATAAATTGATTTGACATTGTCAGATTTAAAATAATTAATTAATGAGTGATTTGTTAATTATAAATCCCCATAAAAGTCTAACCCTATTCTAAGACAGAGCCTAAGTCAAAGTTTAGTTAGGGTACTAAAATAAAATATCAGAGATAAATCAATCTAAAGAAAAAGTGAGATAAATTTAAAGATTTGATATAATGCACATATGTGCAAGAAAATACTAGAGTGGAATTTTAAAATAAGAAAGAAATAAACATGAAAGAATGTGTACACATATATAGGATTCTAGAGTCTAGTTACCACTAGTTAACTAGGATAAGAATCCTATTTTAACTCAACTCAAATTTATTAAGGCGTCAGTCATTAAATGGGAATATGGGGAATAAAGAGAAAACTAGGAGTGATTTAAGGAGCGATTTTAGGAAGGGTGAAGGAAATTGACTTTAATTAAACAAAATGTGGAATTTCTTGTGCAATTTTGGGAGAGGGTGACAAGTGTAAGGGGGAAATAATTCTAATTTATTTAATTAAAAATCAAATTAATTATGCAAGGGGGATGTGTCATTAAGGAAACTCCTATAAATAAAATGGTCTAGAGGGAAAAGGGATCACATTGGTTATGGGTAAATCTATGCTGCAGAATTTTGACTGGTTTTACTTGTGAGAGTTGGGATACCCATCTTGAGAGAGAGTGGTGGCTCTACCTTGTGAGGCAAGCTCAGAGCTAGGGCATTTTTTTGGTTTTGCGTGCATGACTCCTTTGTGGTTCATGGGGATAAGGGGGAAGAAGATTACCCCTAGCATTGGTTGGGAGGTACCAATGAAGTCTCAATAATTAGAAAGAGGGAGAAAGGAAGGAGCGCCATTTGTTGAAGAACATCTTCAGATTTATTCGTCTTTAGTTACAGTATTTTCATTGAGATTTGAATTTTCATTAAGATTTTATTGTACAAAGAGTATGAATTTCTTGATCGCTACAATTGTTTGGTATATCATATTTCTAATTTAAATTATTGGTCTATATAGTTGCGAATTCAGGCTAGGGAATGGATCATGCATTCGAGAGAATGTATTTTTATATAGGTTGGGTTTTGTCAATTTCTGAGTAATGATTTCCTGTATAATGAACTTCCATTAATTGGTTTCTTACTATCCTAAAATTTCTTAGTTTCTTTCTGCATGAGTAATTTAATTGTTGTTGGAAAAATGGATTGTGGTTATGGATTTGGGAATTTATACAACCATGTTAGAGCTGTCAATGCTATGTTGGGAACCTGTGTTGTCTTTTCCTTGTGTTGACCTTCGATTTTATCCCTTTCTATTAACTAATTTTGAAGGGAGGATTATTCACAGCTTAAATTACAGACCCAATAGAAGTCTCTTGGCTTGATGTAGGTGTATTGTAAATTTGTATTTACTATCCTATAGGTTATTACGAGCGATTTCCACTTGAATGATTAAAATTTTAAGATTTTTGTTGATAATTTTCTGGAAATGAAATTGGGGCTTTATGCTTCACATACCTATCGATGCTTCTGAATTTTTTCTTTAGTTATTCTTTTCAATGATTTCAACTCTGTAGTTGTGGAAATTCCTTTTTGTCTTATGGAAACCATCCCATAATTTAATTGAACGATTTTTGTTCTGTGTATTCCCATTTTTTTGAATTTTAATTTTGAAGTATTATAATTTGTGGAACGATTTTTGGGGATGCAGCAATAGCTTGACCTTCCTGAGTACCTCTATGTTTATTTATTGCCCCTTCCTTTAGGCTTAACCATTTCTGAAATCTATTCACTACATGGAATTTTAAATTTGAATTTATCACAATTTTTTGTGGTTTCAAGGTCCGGATTAAGGGTCGGATCAAGAGCGAGATCAAGGGTTGGATCAGGGGCCGGATCGATGGTAGGATTAGGGGCCATATCAAGGGCTCGATCAGGTGCAATATTAAGTTCCATATGAAAAATGTCTCTCTTGAAATTATAGTGTCATTTAACATGTTCGTGTTCGGTTGCCCATTTTCCAGTTAACTGTTTTGTGTTGTTTTTTCCACGTTTGAAATAGTGGTAACATTCATAGAGTTAACACCAAGAAGGGGGATTTTTGTAATTATTGATTTTCTTGGCATATACACGTTCACTCACCTCTTACCTGTCGCTGCCACTTCTTGAAATACCCTGCATCAAATTTATTATCCCTATCTCTAAGGCTATGCAATTAATAAAATTGTTTTTGTTGCATGTTGAATTTAATTTAAAATATCAGAAATTAGTGCCAGATTAAGTGCTGGATGGAGGGTTGGATTGAGATTTGGACACAAATTTGGATTTTTTTACACACCGGATCAAGGATTGGGATAGATTAGCGAAATCCTTCTTTGTTCCTTACTATGGATATCTGATTTAGCCTCTGGATATTTTTTTATTTATGGTCAATTAAGATTTGTCTTCCTAAACTTTTAAACATATTTAGAAGTTAGCATGTGAGTGCTTTATTTATGGTTTAACAAGACTTGATTTTCTTAAATCTTAAATGGATACGTAGGGTAGTTGAATTCTATCATTTACTTATTATGATAGGTCTTCCCTTAACTCCTTTAATATTTTTTTAAGACAACAATTGCATTCTTACATATGGGCGAAATATGATTTGGACTTCCTTAATACACTTTAATGGAATTGTAAGATGGTGTTGGATTCTTATATTATTGCTGGGTCTTCCTTTAGTTCTTAAATTGGGTTTATAAGTCAACATTGGGTTCTTTATTTTATTGTTAAATAAAACTTGATCTTCTTTAATTATCGTCATATATGGATATGCAAGATAACATATAATTTATCTTATCTAATTATTAATTATGGGTTTGAACCTCTTATAGCTTCTTGCAATTGAAATGTAAGGTAGTCTTGAAATTTTTCCATGTTTCTTCTTATGATTGAACCTCTTAGTCCTTTAAAATGGATATGAAAGCAGTAGACTTCTTCTTGATTTCTCTTTATGATCGATGTTTATTAGTTTTATAAATTGGATGCATAATGCAAGTAGCATTAAAATTTAATGTATTTCCTAAGAAGGTTGATCTTCTTATGGTTTCTTATAAATGAATATGAAATTTTAGCTTTTAAATTCCTTATATATTTTTAGAATATTTCCTTAATGTGAAGATGCATAGTTCAACTACATGAGACTAAGATTGTACTTATGCTCTTTTGGACTTGTCATTCATTATTGTATTTCCCTTTTACTCATTTGCACTAGAATACCGCTTGAAGATTGTTTAAGTAAAAGTAGATTATTCCATTGCAACATGAATAATTGATGATTAAGTATGGTTGATAAATCTAGTGGATTGAGGTTTATTTGAATTAATGGGATATATGTACTTCCTAGTTCCTCAGAACAGTCGTCAGTCCTAAGACTTTAAATGGTCTAAATCAATCAGATGAATCCTGGACTTGAGTGTTGCTTATGTGTCTTGGAGGTCCTAACCATGCAAGATAGGTTGGGTGGGTAGTTCTTAATTATTTAGTGACATGGTTGATCATTTATTAGTATTTTGCTTCATTTGATCGTGATGTGTTAAATTGCGTCGCTCTTTATGTTTATGTGTTGATTATGCATCACTATTTTAATGTGTTGATTGTGTCGTTATTAAATGATGATGATGTGTTGAATATGTGCAGCTATTAATTATGACAATGAATTGGATGGTGTCATTATTTATTGTGTTGATGCATTGATTATGTGTATTTATTATTATTCATGATGATGTGTCAATGGTATTGCTATTATTATGTTGTGACTTTCCTAACACCAAAAAAAAACATTTACCTCTTTTGTACATCACTTTGTTATCGTAATGGAGGGGGCATTACATATGGTATCAGAGCGGGTTCAACCCTATGAAATTCGACCGTTAAGCCTTCCACTATGTTAGACAAATGATCAAAATCACATCATTAATAAATATTTAAATTGTCCATGCGACAATCATGGTAAGAGGAAATCATATGAGTAGACGTCGTGGTGCAGGGAGATGAGGTATGCCTCCTCTGAGTGTATCCACGCAAGAGCAATCTAATCCTTATAAGGATGGGAAGACTGCTAAGGAGGATTAAGTCGATGTGGGAATTATTGTAGGAATGTTGAGATCCTTTCAGAGGATGTTGGAGGCTTGATAAGTCATCTTGATCAGATGAGGGTAGGAAATCTAGACCGAATAAGGGTTCACAACGCCCTCTAGTAGTTAACAATAGTCTACTCAAGAAACTCAAGAAATTTAAGTTTCTGAGTTCATGGGTGCCATAGATGGATCAGTCACTGAGGCATGGTTGGAGAACATGGCGATGTGCTTCATACTTCATTGTNCCAACCATGCCTCAGTGACTGATCCATCTATGGCACCCATGAACTCAGAAACTTAAATTTCTTGAGTTTCTTGAGTTCATGGGTGCCATAGATGGATCAGTCACTGAGGCATGGTTGGAGAACATGGCGATGTGCTTCATACTTCATTGTTTCACATCCAAAATGAAAGTCTGCATGGAGGTCTTTCAGCTTAAGGGGAGTGCTCTTCTATGGTGGAAGACGCTCCTACCTCAAATAAACATGGTTGTCAAAGACGTGTCATGGGAATTGTTCGAGGAATGGTTCCATGAGAGGTATTCATCAGAGGAATTCATTGAGCGTCAATTTAATGAGTTCAACGCCTTATGACATGGTGTTCGTACAGTGCCAGAGTATGAGGATAGATTCATGGAGCTACTTGGGTATTCCCCACACCTAAACATGGAGAATTTGAAGGTCAAAACTTTTTTGTTGACCTTAATTTCAACATTCGTGCAAAGGTACAAATTCTAATGCCTCAGACATTGCACGATGCAGTCCAGAAGGCCCTCATAGATGAGGAAGAGCTATGTGACGTGGGTCATGGAAATACTCCTTCTACACCAACTAGACATACGACATCAGGAGTGCAACAACTTCTACTTCGGGGACCAGGAGTATTGGATGAAAGACTGGATGTTGGACATGTGGAGAGCCACATTACCAACAAGACTGTCTGATTGAGAAGGCCAAAAAAACTGGATCAATAGGACCCACTACAGTTGGAGATTGGGCAAGGCCCATGGGAATCATGTAGCGGTGAATAACCGCCAGGCCGAGCACCAACCCACTATGCTCAAGACATCAGGTATGATATCCTATCATAACTTTAGTATTTTGATAGATCCTGGTGCTACAAATATATTTATTTCTAGTGTAGCAATAAAGAGAATTAAGGTAAAGGAGTCGAGCAGAACAAGTTTAGATATGTATAAATGGATTTGGGTTCCAAATAGAAGGTTAGAGGAAAGGTTACAGATTGTCGCATTAAATTGGGAGATTTTGTAATGAAGGCCAACCTATATGTCACGATCTTAGGATCTTATGAGATAGTGATCGGTATGAACTGGTTGGAATCGCATGACGTGATACTCAACTGTAAGATAAAACGATTAAGTTGATCGATGATGTGGGATAAAGAAGAGTGATGGTAGGAAGAAACCAGGGAGTGTCTTTGAGGTTCATTTCTTCCTTATAGCTACAGAAGAGCATGCACAAGGGATGTAAGTGATATACAATCTTAGTGCTAAACGAAAGGGGTGAGGCGAAAGGATTAGAAAACCTTTCGGTAGTACGAGAGATTCCTCACATGTTTCCAGAAGATTTACCAGGCTTTCCGCCTAAAAGAGAGTTGGATTTTACAATCGTCTTGAATCCTGGAACCAAACCGATAACAAGAATGCCTTATCAGATGTCAACGCCTGAATTATAGAAGTTGAAAATGCAATTGAAGGAATTGTTGGACTTGGGACTTATATGTCCAAGTGTGTAACATTGGGGTGCACCATTTATTTTCGTAAGAAAGAAGGATGGATTGTGGAGACTTTGTATTGACTACCGTCAATTGAACAAAGTGATGATAAAGAACCAATATCCATTGCCAAGAATAGATGATTTTTTTGATCAAATGAAAGGCACGATGATGTTTTCAAAGATCGACTTAAGATTGGTATACCACCAGTTACAAATCAAAGAGGAAGATATTCCTAAGACCGCATTCAAGATGACGTTCGAACACTATGAGTTTACCGTTCTACCTTTCAGACTGATAAATGCCCTAGGGGTATTCATGAGTTTGATGAATGGGGTGTTCCATGAATACTTGGAAGAGTTTGTTCAAGTATTCATTGTTGACATATTGATATATTCTCGGATGACAAAAGAACATGAAGAACATTTATGCTTAGTACTACAGTTTTTACAAGAAAACAAATTATACGGGGAATTGTCGAAATGCTCTTTTTACCAATGGAAGATTCATTACTTGGGGCATGATATATTCGGTGATGGCATCATGGTGGATCCATGGAAAGAAGAGTCTATTATAAAATTTCTTGCACCGAAAAACATACAAGAAGTATGAAGATTTATGGGTTTAGCGGGATATTACCAACGGTTCATTGAAGGTTTTTCGAAGATAGAAAATCCAATCATGGAATTGCAGAAGAAAAACAAGAAGTTTTTATGCAATGAGAAATGCGTGGATGCATTTCAAAGGCTCAAGGGGTTTTTGACAACAACGCCGATACTAAAAGTCCCCAACATGGACAAGGAATTCTTGGTATGCACATATGCATCCAAGGAAGGGTCAGGCGAAGTATTGATGCAAGACAATTGAGTGATTGCTTACATCTCAAGAAAATTAAGAAAGCATGAGGAGAACTATGCAACACATGATTTAGATTTATTGTCCATTGTATATTCCTTGAGAGTTTAGAGACATTATCCGATTGGACAAAAATTTGAACTAAAGACATATCACTTTGGGCTACAACATATCTTTACACATAATGACTTGAACGCGTGACAAAGGCGTTGGTCAAAATTACTTAGAGAATATGATTTTGAGATTTCTGAAATTAAAGGTATGGTAAATAGAGTGGCATATGCATTGATTTAGAGACCACACATATTCTCGGTGATACCTATTCACATGAATCTTTGAGAAAATATTCTAACTATATAGTTCAACGATGATTGGTATAAATAGGTTAAGGAAAATACCGTAAAACACACCATGATGGTACCAAAGTTTGAAGGTTATACATTAGAAAATGAAGGATTGTTGAGGTATAACAACAAAATTTACATACCTCCTAATGACGAATTAAGAATTTCGATCCTGAGTGAAGCACACCGAGTACTGTACATGGCTCATCCGGGAGTCACAAAGATGAGGGCAAACCTTAAGCCTTTATTCTTCTGGAAAGGAATGAAATCAAACATAGTTAGTTACTTGGCATGATGTCTAGAATGTCAGCAAGTGAAAGATGAACATAGACATCCAAAAGTATTATTATAGCCACACATTATTCCAGAATCGAAATGGGAGGTCATTTCTATCGACTTTATTGTTGGATTTCCATTGATGGCAAGGAGGCACGACTCAATTTTTGTGATAGTTCACACTCTGAAAAAGAGTGCACATTTTATTCCTTTGCATACGACGTATCAGGTGTAATACATAGCTAGAGATTTTATCAACGAGATTGTGATATTACATGGTGTGCCAAAAATGGTCATATTCGATAGAGGATCGATGTTTACAAGACATTTTTGGACCAGTTTCCAAGAGGCCTTGGGGACACAACTTAACTTTAGTACAATGTATAAGCTTAAGACCAAAGGGAAGACATAAAGAACTAACCAAATCTTGGAAGATATGTTGTGTATGTATGTAATGGGCCAACATAAACGTTGGAAATAATTATTTCCACTATCAGAGTTTGCATACCCTAAGAGTTATCAGAGTATGACTAAAATAAAATATTTGAGTTCCTTAACGAGAAACCATGTCGAACATCGTTGATTTTGGGATCAACTTGAGGATAAGGTCTTGGCAGGAGTTGAAGTGATCCAAGAAATAGAAGGATAAATGCAACCATTAAGACAGAGGATAAGGAAGCACAAGATCGACAGAAGAGTTATGCATCAACACATCATGTTGATCGACATTATGAAATTAGCGACAAAGTTTTCTTGCGGATAGACCGCAAATGAGTTCGATAAGGTTGTGGAAAGGAAAAGACCAATGGATTATCATTTATCCTTTACTAATTCTTTGAGGTGTATGCACGATGTATTCCATGTATCTGATTGAGACATTGTACTAGTGATCCTACGCATATGTTTGGACATGAGTTCTTTTCAGGTATCAAACAAGGGTGCTCTCATGGCGAAGCCAATCCGCATTTTGCACCATCGCATTTGAAAGATACAATGTCAAATAGTCGATGAGGTCAAGGTCTAGTGGGATAATTATAGTCCACACTCGGCTACCTGGGAGGACACATATGATATGCGCCAGTAGTTTTCTTACTTATTTGATAGATTAGACATATAGATATTGTCAGATACTTTTATTATTGCATTTTATATACTGTATAACTTTGGGACAAAGTTTAAAACAAGAGGGGGTGTATGTAACATCCCTCTCTTGCGAGCACATGTTATCGACTTATTCTTTGAGGACACTTGCGTGCAAGTGATCTGGTTATAGTACATGGTTATTATTTCTCTTACGGATTTTTATGATGATGTTATGGTTGTGATATAATTGTATTTGATATATATGTATTGATAGATGCAATTGATGAGTTTACCTGAGTGTGCAGGACACTTGACAGATTGTGGATTCCTAGGGAATCAATGGTCCTCCTTGGACTCTGGATTGAGTTAGGGAGTGGATTGTATTGGTTTGAGTATTTCATTTATGCATATATGACATATGATCGATTATAGTATGATTTTATATATGGATCAA
>JASDQU010685228.1:26824-37845 GCA_032191745.1 Picea mariana | reverse complement strand
GAGAGCAAAGTAACTAGACCTTGAGGGTTAGATCGCAGGCTGAGGATCCTGTTACAATCTAGTCAGCTTCGTAAAGGTCAAGGAGTTTGTTTTGTGAATGTATGAAAGGATTTGTAGTGTGCGCGGTGAAATATATAAAAGAACCATAATAAAATAGCTTAAGAGACAAATCTTTGTGGACGTAGCCTGGGAGGGGGTGAAGTACAGTAAATCATGTGTTATGTGAAATTCTTATTGTTTATGTCTTTGATGTCAATGGTTAGATATTATATGAATGTCTTGATGAAGTAGTTATATCTGTTGAATTACATACATGAATAAAGAATGACATAATAGCTAATATGGATGAATGATATAGTAATTGACTGAAGATCACATAGTACAATCCCAGATCCCCACTCATTCCCAAGCTGCAAGCACCTGAGTGTTGCAGCCACCCATAGAACTATCTCGGGTGATACTGCGCAGTGCACTCTATGTATTGTGTTGCCTTCTGGTTTACCAGGAGGGTCGATAGTTTTAGAGGCTTTGTTGGACCCCCAATAGACTTGAACCTTGGTCAACTCATGTTAAAGTTATAACTAATATAAGCAACCGACAACTTATCTTCATGTACTTGAGTTTATTATATGTGCCTCAAGGAAATCACTCCTTCCTCAAGTGAGCCATGACCAACTCACCCTCTTGGAATACCTTTTGTCTTCTATGCTGATCTGTTCTTTTCTTATAACTGTCTGTGTTGGTTTGCAATTTCTTCTTTACCTGTTCTTGTAATTCATGCATACTGTCCAAAAAATAATTTGCATCAACACTCTTCTTGCCTTCCAAATCCAACAATGCAACCAATTCTACCACACCTTTTGGTGATCATCCATAAACAATATTAAATGGAGTATTTCTCGTATATCTATTCACCAAATCATTATATGCGAATTCAACTTGGGCCAATGCCAAATCTCATTGACTAGGATCCTCTCCACTAAAACTTCTCAACAAATTTCCTAGACTCATGTTCACTACTTCTATATGAGCGTCCGTTTGAGGATGATATGCTAAAATGTACAACAAATATGAACCTAAGTTTTTCGAGAGCTTCCTCCAAAAATTCCCAAGAAATATGGCATCACGATCTAAAGTAATACTCCGTGGAAATCCATGCAATCTAACCACTCCTTTGAAAAACAATGCAACTACTTCACTATCATCACTAGTCTTTTTACACGCTATGAAGTGTGCCATTTTAAAAAATATATCCACCACTACCATTGTTGAATCATGCTTTCTTCGAGTCATAGGCAATCCTAACACAAAATCCATATTGATATCCTCCCAAGGTCCTTTGGGTACTGGCAATGGAGTATAGAGTTCCATGTTCTGAATTTTTCCTTTGGCTAGTTGGCAGATCCCACAACCTTCAACAAAATTTCGAACATCTTTATTAAATATAGGCCAAAAGTACCTCTCCTTTACCAAGGATGTGGTCTTATCCATCCCAAAATGTCCTCCTAAACCACCACTATGTAACTCTTTAATGAGATTCAACCATATGGAACTTTTGGGAATACACAATTGCTGATTTTCAAACAAAAACCCCTCCTAGATATTGTAGTCCAGATATGGTGTTCTTTCTAAACTCTACTCAAGGATCCTTACATTTCTTCCAAGCTTCTGAGAAAATCTGCATCTTCTTCATACAATGTCTTTAGACATTTCAGGCTTACCACTTCTACTGACATGGTATTGAGAAACACTATCCTCCAACTTAATGCATCACCTACCTTATTGAACTTCACGGACCTATGTTTCAACACAAAAGAGTAACTTTTCAAGAATTCTACCCATTTATTATGCTTTTGATTCAACTTACTTTGGTTGTTAATGTACTGCAGAGCTTTGTGAACTATGAACAAGACAAACTCATTCACATTAGATAATGTCACCATTTCTTCAAAGATTGCACAATATCATAAAATGCTTGATCATAAACATAATACTTCTTTCTAGATTCATTCAAATTATCCCTGAAAAATGCAATGGGTCTGTCTTCTTGACTTAGAACTACTCCAATTATTGTTCCACTAGCGTCATAATCAACCTAAAACACTTTATTAAAATCTGGTAATGCTAATATTGGTTGTTTTGTTACTCTCTTATTCAATTCTTCCAATGAATCCTCTACTACTACAATCCACTGAAACACTCCCTTCTTCATACATTTTGTAAGAGGATCACATATTTTTCTAAATGTCCTAATGAATTTCTGGTAAAATCCTACCAATCCATGGAAAATCCTCACATTGAATGTGCATCTTGGTGTTGGCCATTCAAGGATAGCCTTCACATTCTCAGGATCCATTTTTAGTCCTTCCTTTGAAACCACAAAACCTAGGTACACTAACTATCGTTGCATGAATGTACACTTCCTTAGGTTTATCAATAGTTTCTCTTCTTTCAAACGTTGTAATACTGCTATCACATGATCAACATGCTCTGTTATTTTCCTACTAAAAATCAGTATATCATCCAAATATACAACCACAAACTTACCCAAAAATGGCTTGAAGACTTTGTTCATCAATCTGATGAATGTGTTGGGTGCATTAGTTAACCCGAATGACATCACTAACCATTCAAAGAGTTCATATTTCATCTTTAATGTTTTCTTCCATTCGTCAGCTTCTCTGATTTGAATCTGGTGATAACCACTCTTCAAATCAATTTTTGAAAAATATTCTGAACCACTTATGCAATCCATAAGGTCATCCATTCTGGGTAATGGAAACTGATACTTGATAGTGATCTTGTTTATAGCATGTGAATCAATACACATTTTCCATTCCCTTGTTTTCTTTGGAGCCAATACTGTTGGTACTACACACAAACTCAAACTCTCACAAATTAACCCTCGATCAAGAAATTCCTGCACTTGTTGATTCACTTCTTCACTCTCAGCTGGAGTCATCCTATAAGGCACTTTATTAGGTAAAATTTCTCCAATAATTAAATCAATTTGATGAGAAATACTTCTCACTAGAGGAAATCCTTTTGGCATATCATTAGCAATAATCTCCTTAAATTAATCTAGCAACGACTTTATTTTTGTAAGTACAACATTTGTCTCCTCTACACTTTTCACTTCTTTTGGAATCATTGTTAAACATAATGTTGATTTTCTTTCTTCCTGTAAGAATTCCTTAGCAGAACATAACATGATCCTATTGTTACTCATGTTTATATCAACACAATTTCTTGTTGCTACTATTGTATCCTCCAACATTGGTGTTAATTTATATCGATGTCCATATTTCTTGAACTCAAATGTGTTTTTCTTACCATCATGGTGAACTTGTCGATCAAACAACCATGGTATTCCCAACAGTATGTGACACACATCCATGTCAATCACATCACATAACACCTTCTCCTAAAAACTCCCTATTTGAAAATTCAATAAACATTGCTCAGTCACAGTCACCTACTGTCCCTTGTTCAACCAAAAGACGTGGTAAGGGTTTGGATGATTCAACCTTGTCAAGTTTAGTTTTTTCATGACTTCAATGGATACCAAATGTTTTGTACTTCCTCCATCTATAATCAGGTTACAACATTTTCCTTGAACCTTACATTTTGTTTTAAAATTTCTTTCGTTGTTCTGGTTCCTTTTCCTCTTTTTGTTCAAATTTAAGCAACACTATTCGGAAAAACAAATTCTCACCTTGTTCTTGTTGAAGAATAATCACATTTTCTCCAACTAATGAAGCTTTGTTAGCATGTGTGAATTGTACCCATGCTTCACCTCTTCTCTCTGAATTTTTCCTTTCTGGACATTCAGACTTCTTATGTCCCTCTACACCAAAGTGATAACAAGTGATTATTTATCTGCCCTTTTCTCTCTCGAATCCTCTACCTATGCCAACTCCATTTCCTCCTTTGCCACCTTGACCACTGGAAGATTATTCTTCCTTTTCACTACCTTTAGCAGTCTCTATTTTGCCTTGTCCTTTAAAGCCTCTTCCTCTACCTCTAGGCTATGTTTTCCTCTCAATATTTTCTTCTACCTTCAGGGAAACTTGACAAGCTTCATCAATGGTTCGGAAATAGTGTGTGCTCATTTCATCCTGAATTAAATAATTTATCCCATTTACATACCTTGCAACTCATTGGAATTTTGGTTCCTTGAGGCCTGCTCTGGGTGACAACCTAAAGAAATATTTAGTGTATTCACTAACAAATGTCTCCCTTTGTCTTAGGTTTTGGACTTGTCAGAATAAATTCTGCTAGTAATCGATAGGAAGAAATTTCTCTTTAACCTTGGTAACCATATTCTTCCAAGTTCTAATTTTCTCCAGTTGATTATTCACTCCATCCTTCTGCAACATATCCCACCATAGTGTTGCATGGCCTTTCAGTTTCATAACAACAAATCTTACCTGATTTGGATACCGGAAATTTGCATACTCGAAGTATCTTTCAAGTTCTCCAACCCAGTCAATGAGAACATCAACTCTCAAACTATCATCATAACATGAAACCTCAACCTTTGCACTACCCCTGTTACTCAAATATGAAATCAGTCTAGTTGTTGGGTCTCTTTCATCATCGTCCCGTTCATCTTCGATTTTTTCTTCTGGATATGAGTATACTTCATCATCTTCATTCCTACGATTTTCCAATTCCTCTATTATTCTTCTCAAATTTTCTATTTCTCAATTTCGTGCACCTCCCCTTCCTGCTCCTCTCCTTCACGATGACATTCCTCCAAGTTGGAGGTGTCTCACCACATCCACAAATCTCACATGGTTCTGTAACCCAACTTGACATCCAACAATCTTGTTGAGCAACCACCATGAACATGTATTATGTACCCTATCTCACAGAAGAATATTAGATGGTAATACTAGAGAATAAATGAGATTTAATACCACATAATGCCGAGATAACTGGGCTACAATACACACACAATTACATCACACACCGCACTATAGAATGTACAACGAAAAAACAAACCAAAAATACTTTTTCAAAATAATGAGGAATCCATTGGAAACTAAAACAGTTGAAAACCCATGAATTTCAATACCATTTGTTTATTAATTCAATGCAGAGAAAATATTTCTATATTACATCGATCCTGAGCTAAAAATACCGCCATGAATTGCTTCTTGTGTGGCTGAAAACCACTACAGAATCATCCAAAGGGTAATTGTCTACATGTATGGGCTATGATTTTGTTTCTCCTTCCTTTGTGCTCACCTAATCTGGAATCTTTCTCTACAATCCACCTTCTACAATTTCTTTGCTTCGTGGTTCACCAACCCCTTCAAATCGTGCTCCATTTCATTTTAAAACTAATCCTCATCTCTAAAACAATTTTCCTTCCCTTCAAGAACGAGTTGTTACTCAAACCATCTCTTTGTCTTCTAGATTGCTTCAACTTCCTTTTGTTCTCAGGTCACATTTTGTCCTTTAACCGCGAGTTCTTTGGCTCTATATAATGGTAGTTGCAACTAATCATGAATGCATATTGTTAACAATAAGAATAACCCTCATATTGCAAAGAGGATAAGCCCAGTACTCATCAAAGTATGTGTAAATGTAAATGAGTGATTTAAAGTTCAAATGGACAAGAATCAGACTAATAATGATTTAACTTAGAAATATGGGATAGCATGCATAGGAAAATGAGGCCTTGATTAGCTTCAGTCAGTGAATGGGAGTAAAAGTGAATAGGAGGAATACTTAGTGATGGAGGTGTTGTAATAGATATTGAAAATTTCTGATGTTACTTAGGCACTTTCGCCCAATTTAACAACACTATCCATAGGTGTCCTCATATTTCTGAGACTTTTGTAAAGGATAGGAATCCGATTCACAGATCTTCATTGGACTTGAAAATTTCCAAAATAGAAAATTATAACAATCATATAGATGGTGGCCATTTTTTGGACTATGAAGATAGTTGCAATCTCATGGGTTTTTCATCCATTGTTGACTAGAAGTGCTTGGAGCCATATGTAGTATATTATGCCAGAGAGGAGTTTTAGTCATAGGGAGGCAACCCTTCTTCTATATTATGATTTTTCAGCTTTTACAGGTCTAAGCGTAATTTTTGGAAAGATTTTGCTCTTGACCTTTCATTGTCAACTGAGCAACACGGGTGCATGGAAAATAGACAGTACACTCACGTTGAAGAGACAAATCATGCAAAAGATGGGATATTATTGGCAGATGGTAATAGATTGAGTTTTGTAGGTAGTACTCTCATGGAAACTCAACTGTCTGTAGAAATTGTTTCTAAAGACAATTCAAACTATAAGGACCCCCACGAATTTTTCAAATAACACAGTCCTTGTATTTCACTTATAGGATATGGGAACTTTGGCTACTGCAACAGTATTTGCTGACAATATCCTTCCAAGTCAAAGAGTTGAGGCAACTGACAATGATCTGTTACTAAGTGCATCAGAGAAGAAGGAAAGTCGGGGCCCTGCTACAAACGGATCTTTATCATATAATGCTCTTGATTACAATGGTAGTTCTACTACCTTTGTCTCCCACTCTCCATCTCCTACAACTGTCCCTCGTGGATCTGAAATTGCAGTAAAGAAATGCATCACCTCCAGCATCTATTCAATTGACGAGTTTTGTCATTGGTGATGTGCTTGGGTTGGGCCCTGTCATGACTTCGCCACCAATTCCTGCATTAAAACTTAGTCCTAAAACAACACTACAGAGATGAGGAATTATGAATTATGTAAGCCACCTGAAGGGAAAATTCAATGCCCAATAAACGTTGGAGGGATAAATAATTATTCATGCTCCAGAAAATAAAAATCATACAGTTTAGTGGGTCATATGTGCGTTGGCCAGCCGTTATCACAACTAATGTATGACGGATTTTATTAATGAAGAAAAAAGTGGTGTTTCAAACCGTTCACTTCAGTTTGTTCAACCGAATCAACTCCAACTATCGAAACTGCTTACTAAACAATTATAAAAGACACATATAGCCAAGAACGTGGAGAATAATTTTTGAGATCTGAGATAGATCATTTTAAATTTCTCACACAAAGAAGGTACATCCAAATGCACGAAAGGAGAATCTTGAAAGGCCACGCAAATCCTAAGTCTCGTCCAGGAACACCATCCAAAGTTGAAGTTAGGAAATGATTAGCAACGGTTCAAAGAGCCAACAGCGCATCTGGCAGTCGCAGAGTCCGGAGAAGACAAACCGTTTCATATTTCTAGAAACAAACAGAAATTTCTTTTAGATTATTTCTTGTAACCACTAAGTTATGTAACGGATTTGGAGGGTGAGATTTAGTTAAATAATCGCGGGAGGAGGTTGACAGAAGGGGACGCGGGGGGCGAGCTGGGAAAAAACCTCTTTGGAAGAGGAGTTCCTTTGTATGATGAGTTAATTTGTAAATCTGAATTGGAGTAATACAGATGACATATTTACTTGAGACTGTGAGATTCATCACGGTCGATTCTTTCAGTATGTTTTCACTGTTGTCATTATCATATTGTTTATCTCTTCCTCTTTCAGCTGTGTTAAATTTGTTTGGAATTCATTTTATATGATCCTTACCCACAGTTGATATATATGTGTTGCATTCTATGGTGACTGATCGGAATTCATTCAAGATAAGTGCTCTGCATCTATTTATCAACCTTCGTTTGTTTTCCTCTAAAGTTGTAGTGAAAATTCATCCTTGATAGATGCTTTCACTGTGATGGCCTCTCCTTTTCTTTTTCTGCTACCGCATCATGATTATCAACTGCTGAAAGATAAACTTACTTTGCCTCATTTTCCGCAAGTTATACGATCACTGCTATTATCTCCTTTCTTCGGTTTTCACTTGACTCCATGCCCAATGGACTGTTTCCCTGGTCCAACCCCCAAAATCTAAAATCCAAAACTATCATTTACCCATAAATCTGCCCACCATTTCACGCTTACTAAAGATCATATTGTGACATTCTTTGAGAGATCCCTCTCGGGTTGGGAGGGGCATCTTCCATTCCAAAGTGGTTCGATGTTGCCTCGGGATTGATTTGCATGCAACCCAATTCAGTTCTGAGTGTCAACATTTTGGCGCCGTTGCCGAGGAATCGAAGTTGATATCTATCTCTGGGAGAACGACATTTTTATAGTCCTAAGGCCTGGTTGAGCAGCCGGTCATAGGAAAATATTGGTTTCACATGCTCTGGCGACTCCATTAAAAGTTTTCGATGGTGATTTCACTGGTAAGAGAACTCATAATTACAGCTTTCATGTTAGGTCCCCCAATGGATGAAGGCACTTGGTCTACTGTTCTTGGCACTTTACGGGAAAGTACCATCCCTAGATGGAGCCTATGTTGTAACAGATATTGAAAATTTTTGATGTTACTTAGGCACTTTCGCCCAATTTAACAACACTATCCATAGGTGTCCTCATATTTCTGAGATTTTTTTAAAGAATAGGAATCTGATTCACAGATCTTCATTGGACTTGAAAATTTCCAAAATAGAAAATTATAACAATCATACAGATGGTGGCCATTCTTTGGACTATGAATGTAGTTGCAATTTCATGGGTTTTTCATCCAATGTTGACTAGAAGTGCTAGGAGCCATCTGTAGTATCTTATGCCAGAGAGGAGTTTCAGTGATAGGGAGGAAACCCTTCTTCTGTATTATGATTTTTCAGCTCTTAAAGGTCCAAGCGTGATTTTTGGAAAGATTTTGCTCTTGACCTTTCATTGTCAACTGAGCAACATGGGTGCATGGAAAATAGACAGTATAGTCACGTTGAAGAGACAAATCATGCAAAAGATGGGATGTTATTGGCAGATGGTAATAGATCGAGTTTTTTAGGTAGTACTCTCATGGAAACTCAACTGTCTACAGAAATTGTTTCTAAAGACAATTCAAACTATAAGGAGGCCCACGAATTTGTCAAATAACACAGTCCTTGTCTTTCACTCATAGGATATGGGAACTTTGGCTACTGCAACAGGATCTGCTGACAATATCCTTCCAATTCAAAGAGTCGAGGCAACTGACAATGATCTGTTACTAAGTGCATCAGAGAAGAAGGAAAGTCGGGGCCCTGCTACAAACGGATCTTTATCATATAATGATCTTGATTACAATGGCAGTTCTACTACCTTTGTCTCCCACTCTCCATCTCCTACAATTGTCCCTCATGGATATGAAATTGTAGTAAAGAAATGCAGCACCTCCAGCGTCTATTCAATTGACGAGTTTTGTCATTGGTGATGTGCTTGGGTTTGGCCCTGTCATGACTTCGCCACCAATTCCTGCATTAAAACTTAGTCCTAAAACAACACTACAGAGATGATGAATTATGAATTATGTAAGCCACCTGAAGGGAAAATTCGATGCCCAATAAACGTTGGAGGGATAAATAATTATTCATGCTCCAGAAAATAAAAATCATACAGTTTAGTGGGTCATATGTGCACTGGCCAGCCGTTATCACAAATAATGTATGACAGATTTTATTAATGAAGAAAAAAGTTGTGTTTCAAACCGTTCACTTCAGTTTGTTCAACCGAATCAACTCCAACTGTCGAAACTACTCACTAAACAATTATAAAAGACACATATAGCCAAGAACATGGAGAAGAATTTTTGAGAGCTGAGATAGATCATTTTAAATTTCTCACACAGAGAAGGTACATCCAAATGCATGAAAAGAGAATCTTGAAAGGCCACGCAAATGCTGAGTCTCGTCCAGGAACACCGTGCAAATTTGAAGTTAGGAAATGATTAGCAACGGTTCAAAGAGCCAGCAGCGCATCTGGCAGTCGCAGAGTCCGGAGAAGACAAACCGTTTCATATTTCTAGAAACAAAAATAAATTTCTTTTAGATTATTTCTTGTAACCACTAAGTTATGTAACAGATTTGGAGGGTGAGATTTAGTTAAATAATCGCGGGAGGAGGTTGACAGAAGGGGGCGCGGGGGGCGAGCTGGGAAAAAACCTCTTTGGAAGAGGAGTTCCTTTTTACGCTGAGTTAATTTGTAAATCCGAATTGGAGTAATACAGATGACATATTTACTTGAGACTATGAGATTCATCACGGTCAATTCTTTCAGTATGTTTTCGCTGTTTTCATTATCATATTGTTTATCTCTTCCTCTTTCAGCTGTGTTAAATTTGTTTGGAATTCATTTTATATTCTCCTTACCCACAGTTGATAGATATGTGTTGCATTCTATGGTGACTGATCAGAATTCGTTTAAGATAAGCGCTCTGCATCTGGTTATCAACCTTCATTTGTTTTCCTCTAAAGTTGTAGTGAAAATTCATCCTTGATAGATGTTTTCACTGTGATGGCCTCTCCTTTTCTTTTTCTGCTACCGCATCATGATTATCAATTGTTGAAAGATAGACTTACTTTGCCTCATTTTCCGCAAGTTATACGATCACTGTTATTATCTCCTTTCTTCTAGTTTCACTTGACTCCATGCCCAATGGACTGTTTCCCTGGTCCAACCCCCAAAATCTAAAATCCAAAACTATAATTTACCCATAAATATGCCCACCATTTCACGCTTACTGAAGATCATATTGTGACATTCTTCGAGAGATCCCTCTCAGGTTGGGAGGGGCAGCTTCCAATCGAAAGTGGTTCAAGGTTGCCTCGGGATTGATTTGCATGCAACCCAATTCAGTTTCAAGTGTCAACATTTTGGCGCCGTTGCCGGGGAATCGAAGCTGATATCTATCCCTGGGAGAATGACATTTTCATAGTCCTAAGGCCTGGTTGAGCAGTCGGTCATGGGAAAATAATGGTTGCACATGCTCTGGCGACTCCATTAAAATTTTTCGATGGTAATTTCAAAGTCAAGAGAACTCAGAATTACAACTTTAACGTTAGGTCACCCAATGGATAAAGGCACCTAGTCTACTGTTCTTGGCACTTTACAGGAAAGTACCATCCCTAGATGGATCCTATGTTGTAACAGATATTGAAAATTTTCTATGTTACTTAGGCACTTTCGCCCA
>JASDQU010685228.1:3591-26804 GCA_032191745.1 Picea mariana | reverse complement strand
TGGATAAAGGCACCTAGTCTACTGTTCTTGGCACTTTACAGGAAAGTACCATCCCTAGATGGATCCTATGTTGTAACAGATATTGAAAATTTTCTATGTTACTTAGGCACTTTCGCCCAATTTAACAACACTATCCATAGGTGTCCTCATATTTCTGAGACTTTTGTAAAGAATAGGAATCTGATTCACAAATCTTCATTGGACTTGAAAATTTCCAAAATAGAAAATTATAACAATCATACAGATGGTGGCCATTCTTTGGACTATGAAGGTAGTTGCAATCTCATGGGTTTTTCATCCAATGTTGACTAAAAGTGCTTGGAGCCATCTGTAGTATCTTATGCCAGAGAGGAGTTTCAGTGATAGGGAGGCAACCCTTCTTCTGTATTATGATTTTTCAGCTCTTACAGGTCCAAGCATGATTTTTGGAAAGATTTTTCTCTTGACCTTTCATTGTCAACTGAGCAACACGGGTGCATGGAAAATAGACAATACACTCACGTTGAAGAGACAAATCATGCAAAAGATGGGATATTATTGGCATATGGTAATAGATCGAGTTTTTTAGGTAGTACTCTCATGGAAACTCAATTGTCTGTAGAAATTGTTTCTAAAGACAATTCAAACTATAAGGAGCCCCACAAATTTGTCAAATAACACAGTCCTTGTCTTTCACTCATAGGATATGGGAACTTTGGCTACTGCAATAGGATCTGCTGACAATATCCTTCCAAGTCAAAGAGTCGAGGCAACTCACAATGATATGTTACTAAGTGCATCAAAGAAGAAGGAAAGTCGGGGCCCTGCTACAAACGGATCTTTATCATATAATGCTCTTGATTACAATGGCAGTTCTACTACCTTTGTCTCCCACTCTCCATCTCCTACAACTATCCCTCGTGGATCTGAAATTGTAGTAAAGAAATGCAACACCTCCAGCGTCTATTCAACTGACGAGTTTTGTCATTGGTGATGTGCTTGGGTTTGGCACTGTCATGACTTCGCCACTGATTCCTGCATTAAAAATTAGTCCTAAAACAACGCTACAGAGATGATGAATTATGAATTATGTAAGCCACCTGAAGGGAAAATTCAATGCCCAATAAACGTTGGAGGGATAAATAATTATTCATGCTCCACAAAATAAAAATCATACAGTTTAGTGGGTCATATGTGTTCTTGCCAGCCGTTATCACAAATAATGTATGAAAAATTTTATTAACGAAGAAAAAAGTGGTGTTTCAAACCGTTCACTTCAGTTTGTTCAACTGAATCAACTCCAACTGTCGAAACTGCTCACTAAACAATTATAAAAGACACATATAGCCAAGAACATGGAGAAGAATTTTTGAGAGCTGAGATAGATCATTTTAAATTTCTCAGACAGAGAAGGTACATCCAAATGCACGAAAGGATAATATTGAAAGGCCACGCAACTGCTGAGTCTCATCCAGGAACACCATGCAAATTTGAAGTTAGGAAATGATTAACAATGGTTCAAAGAGCCAGCAGCGCATCTAGCAGTCGAAGAGTCCGGAGAAGACAAACCGTTTCATATTTCTAGAAACAAAGAGAAATTTCTTTTAGATTATTTCTTGTAACCACTAAGTTATGTAACGGATTTAGAGGGTGAGATTTAGTTAAATAATCGCGGGAGGAGGCTGACAAAAGGGGGCACGGGGGGCGAGTTGGGAAAAAACCTCTTTGGAAGAGGAGTTCCTTTGTATGTTGAGTTAATTTGTAAATCCGAATTGGAGTAATACAGATGACATATTTACTTGAGACTGTGAGATTCATCACGGTCGATTCTTTCAGTATGTTTTCCCTGTTGTCATTATCATATTGTTTATCTCTTCCTCTTTCAGTTGTGTTAAATTTTTTTGGAATTCATTTTATATGCTCCTTACCCACAGTTGATATATATGTGTTGTGTTCTATGGTGACTGATCAGAATTCGTTCAAGATAAGCGTTGTACATCTAGTTATTAGCCTTCGTTTGTTTTCCTCTAAAGTTGTAGTGAAAATTCATCCTTGATAGATGCTTTCACTGTGATGGCCTCTCCTTTTCTTTTTCTGCTACTGCATCATGATTATCAATTGCTGAAAGATAGACTTACTTTGCCTCATTTTCCGCAAGTTATACGATCACTGCTATTATCTCCTTTCTTTAGTTTTCACTTGACTCCATGCCCAATGGACTGTTTCCCTGGTCCAACCCCCAAACTCTAAAATCCAAAACTATCATTTACCCATAAATCTGCCCACCATTTCACGCTTACTGAAGATCATATTGTGACATTCTTTGAGAGATCCCTCTCGGGTTGGGAGGGGTAGCTTCCAATCCAAAGTGGTTTGAGGTTGCCTCAGGATTTATTTGCATGCAACCCAATTCAGTTCCGAGTGTCAATAGGAGGTGTAAAGGTATGCTATTGACATCAGGTCTTCAAGTAGCCCAAGGAGGAAAAACTCAAACACAAGAACTTATTGAATTCAAAGTTAAAGAACACTGAAGAAAATCCTAGTAGTATTATAATCAAACATTCATCATAACACAACCATAACAATCTCATATGGATCATCCAATCATGAGTACTTCAACATAAGAGGCAACAAGATGATATAAAGAGAAACTAACTTCTATTAATAAAAAATTCTCAAGTCCAATACATAACCAGAGAACAATATACTTGGTAAAAAATATTATAATTAGGGAGCCCATGTCAACCATTCGAACATGACTAATCATTTAGAACATGTATTTATAGCCAAAAAGGAAAGGAAATAGCTAGAGGTGTGAGTTGGCCTCCCTCCCCTAGGACTCTCTAAAACAGTTATCATTATAACACCTATGCTAACAACTCTTAAAAAACTGCTACAAAATAGGAACCATGTTGGCAACCATTCCAACAAGAATTAAATGACATGTCTCCCTTTAGGTGCATTCCTTTTCATTTCCAACTGTCCTCCAAGAGTTGTATGTTGCCTCCATGCTGCCACCTGTGATCCTTTCTTCTCTCCACATCATCAACCATCCAAAGGAGTCATGAATCTGAATCCCTTGATTGCAGGTGCCAGTTCGTAGTGCAATTCAATAGAACATTTTATCCAGGTGGATATCGGTGGCCACCCACCTTTTCCAACTGGCTCAAAACAATTTTCTGGCAATTTTGGTAATTTATTATTTTTGGCAGTTTTTCGTGTCCTGAACTTCCGAAGCCTTTTTGAGGCCCTAAACGACGTTTTTGGGCATCTACTGGTCTTAAGTGTCTTCATAATATTTTCTACCAATAGTTGTATTCCGCAGATATATCTTTCTAACGATGTATCATATGCGACAAATGAAGATAGTATGCCAAAGTTACAACCCCGAGAATTTAATGTACCAACTTACCCAAACGGTGCCCACATGACTTTTGGCGCTTCACCTCCCAGGGTTATATTTTTTGATGTCTTTGGTTTTGGACATTCTTGTTTATTGTAAAAAGTCCTTCTAAGCCTCATTGTAACCATCTTCTTGCGAATGCGAGTAGTTGTCACATCTCTTCTCAGAGATAAGCTGCCACCATTCTAGCGAGTCTTCCACTCTGTATTTTTACAGTCTCTGTACATTTATTTCATTAATATAAATCGTGTATTATTGTATCTCTGTGTTTATGGTTGCATCTCTGATACATTTATATTATATTATTGGATATCCGCAATATATTTGTACATTTATTTATTACATTTCCGCTCTCATTTCGTGCCGAAAATAATTCAGATCAACATTGGGTAGCCAGTTATGTAGTGCCTCCTCCAAAACAGGTCTGCAGTTTCTATAGTGCAAATACTGTGTAATGACTGTGTGAAATTCAGTAGTGCCCTCCCGAAATAGCTTCTGCAGATTTGGTAGCGCCACCCCTCAAATGGTCCTGCAGATTCAGTAGCGCCACTCATCAAAATAGCTCTGCGGATTTGGTAGCGCCATCTATCAAATGTTCCTTTCGGTGGCACCACTGTGTAGTAGCATTCCAGGTAGCATATTTTTGCATAACATACTATATAGATAATTCTGTAGCGCCATGGCACTACAAAATGTCTATGTTTTTCTATGTGATGAGACCAATCCTTTAAAATACAAAAAAAAACTTAGTTGATGGACTAGGAGCCTGTAGATGCCTGTATAGGTGGAAAATTTATACTTCCTTGATCACTTTAATCTTGCAAAAAGAGACCACCCACAAAAATGGATTTTATATCCCCCAACTACTTCATCAACCTAGCACTCCTCCTTGTTGCAGGAGAGCTTCCCTCTATCATGGCAGCATGTTTTTCCTTTGTAGGGATACTCATTTTGATTGTAGGTGTACTCTTGTTGACTACTGGTTCATCTCTTTCAATTTCAGATTGTACCAGAACATTTAAGTTCCTCTAAGCCAATTCATCCTTGAAATGTTGCAATTCTTCCTTAAGATTTCTATTTTGAGACTGAAAGCCTCTGTTTTTCCTTCAGAGGTTCTTAAGTTTCTTATGGAGAGGCATGACTCTTCTTGCTTAAAATTTTTCCAGATCAAGGGTGTCACTATACATATCCATGAGCTCCTTCATCTTAATTCTCTCAAATAAACTTTCTATTTTCAAATGAGAAACCTCCTTCCTAGCCTCCCTGAGTTGTCTGATCAATCTTTTGAAAGTGTGATTACTAGGTGGAGTGTTGATGTTGATAACCTCGACAGGTTTCTCAATGGCTTTAACTTTATATTTATATTGCACAAGGGATTTGTCTATCACCTCAATAGGATTCTCAATACCTTTACCCTTATCCTTTTATTTTCTTGGAACTGAAACCTTGGGTAGGACTTCTCCTTCAACAACCTCCTTGAGGGTTGATGATCTAGTAAAAGGATTCCTGATTTTGATCTTAGCTGTTGGATCAAGTGAAGAGAAATGAAACTTCCTTCCCCTCTTGGTTGTGGCTTTGGTGGATGAAAGGACTTCTTCCAATTCAGGTGCAGGAGGAGATGAAAAATATCTCTGTGGAGAGTGATGAACCTCCCTCTCTTCTCCTTCAATTTCCTTGATGAATTATTTTCTTTGAGTAGTGGCTTTTCCTTTTCTTTTCTTGCTTGTTCCTGTTGGGGAAACACTACTAGATGGAAAATGGCTTTGCATCCTAGACTAAGGAATAGAGGCTATATCCAGCTTCATATGGGAAGAGACAATGAATTCTTCCCAAGGCATGTTCCTCTTCTTAAATTATTCCATCACCAACATCCTGATCAACCTAGAGTGACAGAAACTAGTGACCACAGCCTTGGACTTGGCTTGGAATCTATCAGACATATTTCCCATGCTCCTCAAAAGGTAGAAAGGGATAGTCATTTCATCTTTACCAGTAAAATGTAGCAATAGCCTTATATGGTACTGGTATAGCATGTTAAACCTTCCCTCACATGTAAAGTATCTCTAGATGATCTTCAACATTTTATCAAAGACTTCAACTAGGTGGCTTCTAGGCACTCCCTTGGATAAATTGTCTGTCTGATAGTCTAGTTTGAGGAAGTCCTTGGAGAAAGAAACATTTAGGATCATGGATTTAAACCACCTCTCACCAGTATTAAGAATCCCAGTGGTTGTTGCAATAGAGGCTTCATATACCTCAAACTCAAGGTCTCCCACCTGAGTCTTAATGCCATCAAAGTGTAATGAAAACTACCTTTCTACTTTAGGGTGTCCCCTCTACATGTTTTGGAAAAAAGAGAGGAAACCAACCCTTTGGAAAACCTCCCTGTCCATTGGGGCATCAAACAGGTGCATGTCATAGGGTTTAGTTCTGACCACACTTCCTCCCTTGTGAGACTTCTTCCTTTGAGGTGTCTCCATGGATATAAATGGGGGATCAAATTTTGTGGTGCAGTGAGGGGTAAAGGAAACAAATAGAGGCAAAGATCAATGAGAAATAATAGTGGCTAATGGTTTCTCTCTCTCAGAATTTTCTCTAACTCACCTTGAATTAACAATGGACTGGATTGATGGCCTTTCTTTAAAATTGAGAGAAAGCAATTTTGAGTAAAAGAAGGTAGGGATGCACTGCTCAGTCTTATATCACCACACCATGGTCATCAAATATTTGGAAGGGTATGGATTCCAATCACTTCCAACAAATCTTAAGGTGAATGAATGATGATACAGTGAGAGGAAGAGGTTGATGCATGGGTCTTTGAATACAAAATACAACACTAACCAATCCAAGTAAAAAACACAATGCATGAAACAGGGGATATGTAGCGTATTTTTAGCAGTGACTTTCTATAGCATAGTGTGCATACAAGGGCCAAGTGACTGAACAGGTATTCAATATTTAGAAGAAAAATGGATTGACCTCTAGAATAGGTGAGATTTAGGTAGCAAATGGCTATGAAGACTGTGGGAGAAAAGCTACAGATGAAAATGGATGAGAGAGGAAGTAGTCTGCAGCGTCGGGCGCTACCAAAAGATGAGGTAAGGGTTGTTGGCATAGGGGTAGATTGAAGGTTCAACGCTTCAACAACGCACCAAAAAAACCCTAACTACTGGCCCTTTAGGCAACACCTGCGAAGCAGATGAAGTCTCACCTGAGGTAGAGACAGGGGGGGTTGCAGGACTCAAGTGTCTACAACCTAGATGGGACACAGATCTATGATTACAACACTTTAATAGATCAGTTAGCCAACAATATTCATTAATTTATGATCCTTATTCACATCACAGATTAACCCTTACTAAAGATCAGTGCAATAGTAATCAATATTAAGAACATTTAATCATTTATCACATAGCCTCGGAGTGGATCTAGCATTTATTCATAGATAAAGCACTAAGCATCAAGGAATCTAGCTATCACACATCAAGAACAGTGCACTAAGAAAATAGATACATAAACATCATGAACAATATTGCATCAAGCACAACGACATAGGAAATATGTGGTTCACCCCAGTGTGGGGCTACGCCCACTAACTTCTTCTTCTTCTTTATTGATCTTCAATCTTTCTTACATTCCTCTGCTCCTTTGCACAAAGCCACAGAGCCACTCCATAAAGGACAAGAGATCTGTGTGCAGCTTGCGAGATCCTCCTTCCCCGAGTTAGGTCCAGGCACAAATCCAACTCCTGAATAGCACAAAGCCTCTTACAAACACTTTCACTTAGCTCTGCAATATTTAACACATCTTCTTGCACAAATATAATTACAAATACTCGTAACTACTTACTTGCACAAAGCCATGGGAGGCTTATTACATCACCTAGCTACTTATTTATACATTACAAAATGCCTAAGCATGGGTAAACCCATGGGACGACATCCCATACCCATTACATAAACCCTAAAATCTCACAAAATGGGCGAGATTCCGTGATCTTTGCTTCATTTTCGACCATCCTATCGAAGTACCAAAAATGGTCAAACACGACCAACATTTCCACAAAACTTGGTCGAGGGCCAACAACCCCCCAACACTCACCTGTGACTTGTCCTGAGTCACTCTGATCTGAGCAATATTTATTTGAAGTCTTCGATCTTAGCTCAAGTTGTCTTGACTTGCTGCTTCACCAGAGCCTCCTGCTCGACAAACTCTTGAATGACTTTCTTGGTGATAGGCCCTTCCAGGTGTTGTTCCACTATTATGACCACCTATTCCAACTATGAGCCTTGTCCCTTGATCTCTTCAAAAAGTGTGAAGGGTTCATCCTCCACCAGCTGGATTCTCTATTTCACCTCCATAACTCTTCTCTGGATGGAAATGACATGTTGTTGAACTACGCGTTGCTCCTGTGACCTCTTCATCTTCTACACTGCAGTAAGCAACTTCATCTGCGCTTTCACAATCGACGCATGTTTCTTTGCTTCCTTGAGTTATGCCTCCAATTTCCTTAGCTCCAGGTCTTCTGCAAGGTGCTCATAGGTCTACACACTTCGATTACTTAGTTGCTTACATTATGAGACCAACACCTTGATTCTTTCTACTGTGCTCCTGGAAGTCTCTTCCCTCTAATCCCACACTTCTTGCAGAGTGCTCGACACTGCTTGAAGTTATAACTCTAACACTCTTTCTTGAAGTTGTTGAAGTTCTCTAGTCACAGCTTCCTTGACCACAGTCTACTCTGCGAGCAGCTGGTCTTTCTCTTTCTGAATTTTCTCTTTGTCCTCCTCGAACTTTTCTCTAATGTCATATTTCTCTTGTTGCGCAACCCGAAGTTGCTCTAGGACCTCCTCCTTTTCTTGCCTTAAGGCCTCTGTGGCCTGCTCCTTTTCTTCTTGGACTTGATGAAGTCAAGCCTTTTTCGCATCTTCTAACCTTCACAATTGGGTGGGCTCATCCCCCAATTCTATATTTTCTATTGAGGATGGAGCAGTAGACACTGTGCGGGTTGAATGTATAGCTTGTTGGATGTCTTTGAGCTCCTTCTCTATTATGTCATACATAGACTCTTGTTTTTCTCCATGTCTCTATAGGATGTCTTCTAAATCATCATTGATGGTTGTGATGATAAGCTCGATGTCATCCACGGTGAGCACATTCTGTGATTGAGGCTTATTGGCTCGGGACTTCTTCCGTGCTGAAGATTTCTTCGGGGAAACCTTCCTTTTCTTTGACATCTCAGCCTATGTAAGGGGATCCTTTGGTAGTGTCACTTCACCCGTTTCTTGCTTGTCTTTTTCCCCTTCCTCCTCTTGGTTTACTCCGTGGCCACCTCCTCCTCCAGGTGAGTCAGGTGCAGTTTCTTCCGATGCGCTATCTATGTCCTACACTTATTCCTTTTTCTTCTTTTTCTTTGCACTTCTTGGTCCATCATACTCAGTTCAAGTGACCAAAGGACTTCCCATGAGGTCAAGGTCGGAGAGTTCTACATCTCCGAATGGTACAAATAATTTGGCTGGCCATTCCTTGGTTATATCCTCCACGTCTTCATTGGTAGTAAGTGTGGAACACCGCATTTTATTTCCACTACTTTTCCATATCACTCATATACCACAAGGTGGAGAACCTCACAGCCAATGGCTTCGATGGCTCAACTTCTGGAAATGTCACTCCCTCCGACATCTCCCAAGCGACAAATGCAATGAGAACAAACAACCAACTAAAGTGAAAATCGTAGCCTTGGTCCTGCGCTTCGTGACAGTCCTTATCCAAATCTTTGACGAGGTAGCTCTCCTAGTTCATTTGCATCCCTTTGACACACTTCCTTGGTAGGTTAACTACGAACCCTATGACTTATGTCATTCAGTTCTTTCTGACGAGCTTGCCAGCGATAAACTGACAATCTAGGCACACTGCGCCATCCTGGATGGAGGCTACCTTGTATCCTTGCTCCCCTTCTCCACATTGCCATAGGTCTCCTTGATATGTTGTGCCATAGAGTGATCTGCAGCCTTCCTTGGGTAGAATTGGTGAGGGTCCGGTCCTTGCATGCTCAATCCAATGATCAGGTGGATCAACACCAGATCCATAGTCACGCACCTATCTAACCAGAGATAACCTCCATGGTAGCATGACAAGAGGATTTCGATGCACGTTTTAACCTCCTAATGTCTACCAAAGTGGGGGATTTTCATCACATTTAAGATCATCGATCGTGTGATCTCTTTAATCCCATGGCTAGGGAACTATCCTGGGCTTCGGTCTCCAAGGTTGAAATTGTTGATCTTGAGATGTTGGATCAGTCCCAACTGTGGTCTGACGATGTGTATCCCCTTCGGGAGGTACGTAGTGATCAGCATGTACTCAAAGTCACGTGGGACACTGTCACGACTAACCGTGCCAGCCAGAGACAGGATGTAGTCGGGCAAGACCGATGAGATCTACTTCGCGTTCGCCAGATCGTCGTGGTGCTTTCTTATTGTCTCCATCGTAGTTCGGCTAAACCATCGTGCAGTCGAGGGGGATGCTTCCAATCCTCCCGTCAACGATGCATGTATCCCTACAGACATGACTCTCTCAGCCATGAGGTCTATCAGAATTTCGTCTACAAATTTATCTACTGTGCTAAGGTCACCCAACATGCATGCTCGTAATCAAATAATTTGGGTAGGTGAATGGACACTCAATGTAATCGAATCGGTTGCGAGGTCTTAGAAAACACAATGTGATATGCAATCACTTCTCTGCTAGCTCGAATATCTCAATTTGCAAAAGGTGGTCTCGATGCAACATTAAACAAATTGAATAAGCAACGTCGTAATAGATACCTTCAACGGGTCAATATGCCTTAATCAATACGAATCCATCTGTTATGGCATGGTCTCAACAGTCCAATGGCTATATCTCTAGAAATAACTGTGTTTCTATCCATTCCAGAGTGTCATTCTAACGGTCGGGACGCCTCCAACGGTCATATAGCTTCGCTGTGGCGAAGTGCCATTCTACGCTATTATGCTATTCTGGCGAGGTTCAAGTTCTGCAAGCCTGCCTTCTGCAAAGTCTCCTCTAGAACTTCCTACAATCTTTCCAACTTTTCTTTCTTCTTGCTGAGATTTTTTTCCTTATTTTCTATGATTTGAGTCACTGGGTTCCTCTTTCCATTCTTGTTCTTATCTTCTCTTAGTGTAGTAACTTCGCACTACTGAGGGTCTTTCAAATGGTTTGAAGGTAACACTTCTTCTCTTACTATTTCCGGGGCGGATGCTCTTCTCTTCCGCATGGACAAGTTTTGTAAGCCTTCTTGTGTTCTTCCAACTTCGATAGCTAACTCTCTTGCCTTTTGTTGCTTCGACATGTCCTCTTGTTATTCTATTAGTCATGATATTTTCTTGGCTATGAAATCCCTTTATTGTTTCTTTTTCTGTTCTGTAGCTTCTTCCTATGCTTTCCTTCTGATTTGATATTTCTCAACCTAGGGATTTCCTAACAAGAGTGAAAAAGGGGCATTTTTCCCAACAAACTTAATGACCTCAAATTCTTCTTTAGTCGATGTTACATGGGAAATCATAGGTACACTAGTAACTCTTCCACATAGGGTTATCATCTTTCCTTTAAACAATCCTATCCTTCCCAATGAAGGAACCATAGCAGGCTTTCCCAAAATTTCCCAAGTGCTTTCTGGCATGATATTCACCTATGTTTCCTCATCTAGAACAGAGTCTATGTTGAATTCTCCTATCCTTGTTTCTATGCACTTCTTCTCTTTCAAGATCTCTAGTAAATTGATGTATCTATGATCATTCAATGTTTCTTTCAGTTGTAATAACATAGTCTCTAATTCTTTCTGAGTCTCTAACATATCCTTAGTTTCTTGACCTTCTTCATAGTTTTCTTGTCTCAGGTTCATATTTTTAACTTTAGAAATCATTCTAGGGCAATCCAAAACCTCATGACCAACAACTTTATAACAAATACAAATAGAACTTGTACCAGGGCATTCCTTAGAAATATGTCCCAATATTCTGCAGTTATAACACAATGCCAATCCTCTCTTTCTCTTAAACGATCCCCAACCTTTCCTGTACTGTGCACTGGGATCACAGTGATGGTCCTACAATTTGCAAAAATTTGTTCTAGGTTCCTGCACCCACTTGTTAGTCCAAAAATTCTTTCTATGCATAGGAATAACATATCTTTCATTATTTCTATCAAATCTATTCAGATCAAATCTTCTTTCTTCTAGTTGTGCCCTAATTTTCAAACTAGGACAAAATATGTCAAACATATCTAGATTCATACTTTCGAAAAAAACATTTCCACTTATCTTACCTTTACCAGAGCACAAAGCTTCGAGATCTTACCTCTTTTCTTCAGATCAGACTTCTTTTTCCTAGTACAAATCTTCGCAAGTCAAGTAGAATAATGCACACTACAACAACAGATCTACGCACAGATCTTTCTCTTTTCTTCAATTCCAAAAAATCACAGTTTCAGATCCCGGCAACGAAACCATTTGTTGGCATAGGGGAAGACCTAGGGTTCAACACTTCAACAATGCACCAACAAAACCCTAACTACCAGCCCTTTCGAAAACACCTACGAAGCAGATGAAGTCTCACCCAAGGTAGAGGCAGGGGGGGTTGCAAGACTCAAGTGTCTACAACCTAATTGGGACACAGATCTGTGATTACAACACTTTAACAGAGCACTTAGCCAACAATATGCATTAAGTTATGATCCTTATTCACATAGCATATTAACCCTTACTACATATTAGTGCAGTAGTAATCAATATTAATCACATCTAATTATTTATCACATAGCCTCAGAGTGGATCTAGCATTTATTCATAGATAAAGAACTAAGCATCAAGGAATCTACCTATCACACATCAAGAACAATGCACTAAGAAAATAGATACATAAACATCATGAACAATATTGCATCAAGCACAACAACAAAGGATATACGTGGTTCACCCCAGTGTGGGGCTATGTCCACCAACTTATTCTTCTTCTTTATTGATCTTCAATATTTCTTACATTCATCTACTCCTGTGCACAAATCCATAGAGCCAGTCCACAAAGGACAGGAGATCTGCACACACCTCGCCAGATCCTTCTTCCCCGATTTCGATCTAGGCACAAAGCCAACTCCTAAAAAGCACAAAGCCTCTTACAATCACTTGCACTTAGCTATGCAATCTTTAACACATCTTCTTGCACAAAGCCAACTAGTCATGCACTAAGCCAATTACAAATACTCGTAACTACTTACTTCCACAATTCCACATGCATCTTCTTACATTGCCTAGCTACTTATTTATACATTACAAAAGGCCTAAGAATGGGTAAAACCATGGGCCGACATCCCATACCCATTACATAAACCCTAAAAGATTGAAAAATAGGTGAGATACCACGATCTCCACTTCACCTGGGCACTTCATCTTCGACCAGCCTATTGAAGTCCCAAAAATGGTCAAACACGACCAACGTTTCCACAAAACTTGGTCGAGGGCCAACAATGGTGTCTCAAGACATTTCCATGCAATTGAGAGGACTCACAGAATACCTGGACATTGTGACTGATAATGGAGGATCTACAATGAGTTAGGAAACTGCTACGTCCACCTCAGTCTCCAATTTAGCTTTGACAGTTGATCCCGAAGTGCAGTCTGCAACTGGTCTGAACTAGTGATTTCAGCAACGCCGATCTTAAGAGAAAATTCAAATGCTTAAACCATTAGCAAGCTCATAAATGACCAGATGTTAATATTTTTTTTTAACAACAAGGGCACTGAAAAACAAGGTAAATCATGATCTCAACTGATTATGATGAAATATGACAAGGATCATAGGACAAAGGTGCGCTACGAAAACTCCTAGTGGTTTGACAATGCCTTTTTCAAAATTTGATTTGACCTCCTTTGTAACGTCTCTGGCTGTCAACCTACTGGCCAGGAAATGCTACTACGTGGAACACACTTATACTTATATATATCGGATGCATATTAAATCAAAATAAGACATGTAACATGGATTTACTGTTGTTTTACAGATTTAAACAACATTGACAACAATTCAAACGTGCAATGGAATACATGATAACATTTCAAGACACATACATGCATCACATATAAATTAAGTACAAAATTAAAACTTATCTTTTAAACTAGCATAACTCCACCAACCACATGTAGACCTTCCACGAACCTCCCAGCCTTATACCACACTTCTCATCATGCTCAGCAGTGGTTCACCCATGAACTGGGACTAAGCTCCACCCAAGGCAAGGGAATCCTAGACTAGGTTGAGGTTACAGGGAAAACTACACAGAGCAACTGAAAGGATTCTCTCCAGGAGCCTTCTTACGCCAACTACTCATGACCTCTCATTCCCCACATGCTTGCTCCACTTGGGAGTATACACCTTCAAAATCACAGTCCATTGGTGCTTCACCTCCCTCTTTGGGTCTCGACAATAGGCTGGATCAAGAACTCTCAGAGCTCCGTAGATGGTGCTGGAATCTCTCTTTGGGAGGAACCACTTCCCAACAAACTCTCTCACCTAGAAAGAGCTACTCATAGACCTAACAACCTGCCTCTTCAACCATGGGCCTGACAACCCATTTCTTCAGCCCCTTTCGACTCAATTCCCGCACGGTGAGGATAACCACAACACAATCCCACTCAGGAAAACAAAAAGAAGCAACCCACAGACAGTTTGGGTACGGATTCATCTCTGCAATGGTTGATAGACTAGGTTCACGAACTCAAAGGTCGACTTTCCCCTCCTGACTAGTTCTCTCAATGGTGTATAGGTATGCCAAGGACAGACATAGACAAAAAAAAAATGGGATCAAACAAAGGATATTTCGGTTTTTCAGGAAGACATCTCAGTTTTCTTTTTTTAAGAGCTACGTGAGGGTATCCCAGATCAGACGTAAACGATGACATAATGAGGAGAGAACCCCCTCCATAGCTAACTTCTGTAGCTTTTAACTTCATGTGCTTGGGCCAACACATGTCGCCCATGAAGATTCATGTGTTCCTCTCCAAGAACTTAGGACAACACTCAAAATTGTCCACCTTAAATTTTTGGAAATAATAATAATAAATTATTATCCCTTTTTAGAGGTAATCCCCCTAGATTAGCCCCTAGACCCAACACTTAGCCTTTCTTTCCACCTTTTAGCCCCCATTCCTTTACCCACTCTGTGGAAGATTAGTCCCCCATCACTCTTTCTTTGTGGTCAGTCTGCACGCAGCGATGTTCATATTTTTATTAATGTTCTGCATAATTACATATACAAAAACAGACTCTTGGCCTTGACACTTGGGCTCTCCGTCCTAATAAAATCATAAGCCTTACCAAATTATCAATACTCGGCTCACCAACCTACAAAACATGATTTACAATTCATAAACATGATTACAACAGGGCTCGTCCTTGGGGATATTACAATCTCCTCCCCTTATTTTTGCACTGTCCTCATTGCAACTTTCACATAGTATCAACAAGATTTCCAAAATCTTCAAAAAGATGCAGGTATTATGCACGCATAGCATCCTCATGCTTCCATGTCACATCCTTAGGACCGTACCAAGTCCACTGGACCTTTACAAGTCCTATGGCTTGATTCTGGAGTTGTTTTCTTTTCCTGTCCAATATGCGCACAGGATGCACTTGCAGGACACCTTCTTGTTCCACCTGGATCACATTCCAATCAATCACATGATTAGTTTTATCATTGGGATTTCATCTGCAAATGGTTACACGAATCAAGCATCTTCAAACACCCATTAGTTCATCCATGGCCCAAAAAATGCATTTCCAAAGGGCACAAAACTATACAACTAGTTAAAAAATCATCATGTGCTAAAGGTACAAAGGTAGCGCGCGCATGTGTGACAGTCGAATAATGTCGGAAAATCACATATGCACCTGATGTGCGACTATGGACACAAAAAGTCATGCTCACCTCAGAACAACACATTTATGATTTTTGTCGGCCTTCCACCCATTTCCGGTTCATCTCCCAAGTCGATTTGACACCCAAATTCGAGTTGAATCCAAGTGGGGGGCTAGTCAAAGACTTAAGAGTGACCTAAAGAGCCCCTTTTTCAAATTATTCACTGGCTGAATAATGCCTTAAAGATTTGTTATAAAAAGAGGCCATGGGTGCACTATATTTTTCAAGGAGTTCATTTGTATTGTTATGCTTCCTATATTCTCTTGGACGATCCTCTTTCCTCATCTAGAGAATACAAGCACAATTTCATTTGTTCATTCACATCACCTCTTGAGTGAATGAGCTTTGGATTTCTTCATCATTTCCTTTTAGTTTGCTATTTGTAAGAAGAGCTCAATCTTTGGGGGTTCAAGAGCCCTCCCTTGGATGAAGAGGGGACCCATAAGTCCCCCTTCCTCTTTGGTGTTTTCCCACTAATACAACTTATCCATTGGTGGCATGCATGCTGTTTATTTTTTGTTTTATTTCCCAGGGATGATTTAAGGGGCTAAATTTCGCTCATGGGCTAATTTTCCAAGGTTTTTCCCAAAAAACGATTCGCTATTCTAAAAATGATTTGCCCAAATTATTTAAGATAAAATTATTTTACCTTAAAAATTGCCAAAATTTTATACAAACTATATAAAATCCTTAGAAATTTGAATATTTTTACAAAAATATCACCAAACATTTTGTAGTTGGCATATGAAGGATTAGTAAGATTCGCTAAGGTTTCTACATTTTAAAATAAATTTTCATCCTTAAAATCATCCATGTTTCCCTTATGCACTCTAATTTAGTTTATTTTATTGTTATTAGTTTAGTTCTTTGTTTATTTCTTATTCTTGATGTTTCTAACTCTTGCATTCACTTTTGTCTTGTCTAGCTAACCCAATTGGACTTGTAAGCGTCCTTATTTTGCTCATTTAGGTGACGAAAGGGACACAACAGATTGGTGACTCCACTGGGGATTGGTATCAATTTCCCCCCCATTTGGGTTGTTTGAGCACTTCATTTTGGTTTATTTAACTTGCAGGAACCATAACCAGCCCATGCCTTCCTGCAAAAAGCTAAATTCAGAGTTGAGTTGAGAGAATTTCATCCGAAATTTCCTTCACAGCTATGTAACAGAAAGTGCGCGGGTTTTTTAACCTACAGACATGTCTTCCGAGCATGTGCGCCAAACCCATTGTGTTGCTCAACGCATTCTACACACTGCGCCAAAAATTCATTTTTAATTTGCACATTGGCGCCCAATGCACCTCTGTCTACTCTGCGACCCGGGCATCTATCCAGAAAATCATACATTGTAAGGGTTTTTGTGATCTGTTGGAGGCCCATAGCCTTCTTAAGTTTGATTCTATGCAAATTGTAATATGCACCACACATGGATTCCCTCTCCACATGAAGGGTTAGTCAAAACATAGGCACTTAGGAGTTTAAAACCCATATTTATCCTCTTTTTGCTTTCATTTTGCCACATGGATGGATTGCTTTGATTAAACATAAGTTGGAATCATTCTATATCACAAATATAACTACTTGCATTGGGACCAGAAATTGAACGTCTATCTTTGAGTATGCTCTTGTCTTGCACCACAAAGCGATCTTGAGAATCCGAAAAAGGATTGAGGGAACATTTCATCTCCCTTAAAGACAAAATCTTTAGGAGAGGACAACACCCCCCTGGGACTCCTCTTAGTTTATTTTCAAACACATCTTAAAATTGTAATGGGCCCATACATGCCCACATGTCCACAATATAGGATAGATGTTGAATCTTTCTTAGATTAAATCACACTAGGGAGTTAAAGGATTGGTAAGGATCCATATGTCCACATGCTAGTTCTCTAGGGAATTTAAAATTTTGCAAGTTTCTACCAATGGCATTTAGTAAATTAGGTAATCAAGACTTGTAGAGGACCACACGAAGTCCACATGCAGCAAAGTGACACCTAACTTATTAAAAATTTGGCACACTTTCACTTGTTCACACAGAAAGTCACTACTCACTCACATAGCTTCATCTAGAAAATCGTGGAGGTTGAAGTAAGTTTCCTCCAAAGAGATTCTAAAACGCCCCACCCCTTTTTCTTGATGAGACTATCCACTCTCGCTTAATTTCAACGAGATTGGTTCACACCCCCAATCTCTCAAACAACCACATCTAAAAAATTTCTAAAAAATCACTAAGTTTTCCTCCACGGGAGGTGCCAAAAGTTTTTTTTTAATCTAGGTAGGATCTCGGGGATAGGCATCCAAATAACTCCCCATTATCTGGTTCTCACATCTTCAAACAATAGAAGTTGTCAAATAGGGAACTTTAAATCCTCCAAGTCAAGTGTTCCTAACACCATAAGGCAGGGAGATACTCGTGAAGGGTCGAAGGCCGAGGTCCGGTTGTTCTGTGCATCCCCCATCGAGACACCCACCTCTTGGATGGAATCCATCCTGTGACCCATTTCTTAGGCCAAAAATTTAAATGCCACACTTTGACCAAGGTACCTAGTGACCAAATTTTAGGATATCTACCCAGGTGGCGATTGTGGGCTGCAACTGCACCTTGATCAAATTTTGTGTGGTTATTGGGAAATATCGCCATCTCTTTCAGGATATGCACCCTCTACCCCTCATTATAACTGATCACTTCATCCTTCACTAGTTTCTCTTATGGTGGCTTCAGAAACCACTATCGAGTGTTATTGGAAGGTCTAGTTCTATTTGAGAGGAGGGACATTATGTCTTTTAGGACACATGCATTTGTTTTCTTTGTTCTCACACATGGACAAAATCTACCTATCTACATGTATGCTTCTTTATCAATTGATTTGTGTATGATGCTCTTGTGATTACATGTGATTGTGAGATATATTGTGAAGGTCCAAAAAATCATAACAAAGACTCTTGTTCATTTATTTCTCTCATCACCATTTTCACACATCCACTTTGTTAGTCGGACATCATAGGGGACCCATAGAATCTTCATCGTTCCAGACTCTTGCTAAATCTCTCTCCCATTCTAGGGGGAGTTCCTAGTCTTGCCAACTCATCGGCTCCACCTTCTCACACTCCTATGAGTGTTGTTGTCTTGGGATCCTCTTTTCTTGGTTCCACTTTACTTGGGTCCACTTCCCAAGGTCAACCATCCACCCACTTTCCTTTACAAGGAAGCGGGGGGCACACTTCTTCCCCAGGAGGAAGTACAACCCCACCTAGACCTCCTCAAGGGTCAGGTACCCAAAACACTCACACCATGGCTGGAGATAATCCTCCACCACCACCTCATATGCCATACTTGGCTTCCCTCAACATACCGGATCTGACTAAGCTCACCAATGATCCTATATTGCACGACCCCACATGGCCTACCATGCCTACCAAACTACCTTCAAACATTCCCAAGTTTGAAGGAAAAGTGGGAGACAACCCGACTAATCATATCATGACCTTCCACTTATGGTTCTCTTCAAACATCATCATGGACGACTCTATCTGATTGAGGTTATTCCAATGCACGCTCACTGGTCCATCAACGAAGTGGTATGTAAAAGAAAAATTTGGGTCCTACATGACCTTTGAATCTTTTTTCAAAGCATTTTTTACCTTATTTCAACTACCAATCTGTCATGACAATGGTCTCGAACTACTCTTAGATTTTAAACAAACCTCTGCTACACACATCACTAACCACATTCACAAATGGCGTCGGTGATGTAGTCTATGCAAAGCAGAAGCCACCAAGCAACGATGCCTCAATTGGTTTCTCAAATCACTTGTTTCCCTCCTTTCCAAGTATGTGGATGCCACCTTCCCCCAATCGGAAGAAGAAGACATCGGAAAGTCTCAACAGTTCGAACTCATTTATTCATGGTAAGGATACTTATATACAGTACTACTTGACACCCCGAGACCCGTGCCATTTGGCTAGGACAAACTGGGATGTCTCACTCAACGGATGGATTGATTGGTACCACTACACACCACAATTCACACCTCCAACAACCACCTATTTATGGAACACCTCAATATTCGTCGGCATATAGAAGAACTCCTTATTATCCTCCCCCCCCCCTATCAACAATCATACCCTNCATCAGTGGACCACTGCAGACACCCACAGTATGCCCAGGAGCCCAACCAAGTTATGGTACCTCCTCTACCTCAACTTATACCCTAAGCACTAGTGAAAGCACTACGCCTTCCTATATACCCTATGGACCATTGCCACCAAATAATCCATACTTTCCATTTCCTGTCCCTCCACCACAAGGACACCCATATGCCGAGGTTAACTTTGTTCAGCCCTCTCCCATTCAACAATATCAAAATTTTCAACAACTAAATACAAAAAATTTAACCCATCAGTCGAACAATGCCAAAAAGAAAGGAAAAAACCGAAACAATAATAATCTAGGACTAGGAGGGAACCAAAACCACCCCCAACAGAACCAACCTGCCCGGAGCAACCAGAATCAGGGGAACCAGAACCCCCAAAGGGAAAATAACAACAAACACCAAGGGAATAACAAAAAAAATATTCGGACAAAATTCCCTTGTGCCCTTTGTGGTGAGTATGGCCATTATAGTCACCATTTCCCTCAAATTGCTAACTTTAAACAGATGAAAGAATCTGGAAATGGACCACGTCCCCCAACACTGCCTGCCCCCCAACAGGCCCCACAACAATATGTACAACAACCACCCCCTGCCGTACTACAAAACCCCATTCCACACCAAGGGTTGATGAACACCCAACATGAGATGCATCCGGCCCCACCATAGATGGGACAGTATGCAAACCCAGACACTCCTACAGATCTCACTATCCTCCTCACTAGTGAGGAAGAAGTCCTTCTACAAAAGCATAGTCGTCAATACATCACACCCCCTGACTCCCCTACCACTACCTCGGAAGCATCCCCAGTCACAATTGGATCACCTTTGATGATTCCTCACCATAATAATGAACCACCCCTTCGTCTCCCTCGCATCCCATTATGACGGAATGTCAACAACCCTCAGGCTAGGGCAGCACACAATTACAGTCTAGTCGATGACTTGGCCCAATCCCCTGCTGCCATGTCAGTTTTAGAAGTCCTTCAAACCTTTCCTACTCAAAGGAAGTCATTAATTTCCACCTTGGGGGCAGTCGAACCTACTGATATGTGCCTCATCACCTTTGATCTTGATAGTGGGGAACCCCGTCTCCCTGCTTTGGTCGCTTTGCAAATACCGGTTAAAATACAAAACATCACAGTTCACCGCTGCATCATTGATGAAGGTGCATCCACGTGCATCATGTCCAAAATGGTATGGCAGAAACTTGGCTCCCTCGAGCTCATACCATCCACCATTACTCTGAGATCTTATGATGGATGACCATCCTCTCCGAAAGTGCTCTTTCAAAATGTCCCCGTTGAACTCCGGAGAAAGACTATCCTCATTAACATTGAAGTTATCGATACTCCACTCGATTAAAAAATTTTATTGGGCGTAGCTACATGTATGCGATGAAGGTTGTGGCCTCTTCCGTGTTTCACACAATGATGTTCCCCCACAATGGGAAGATTGTCACTATCGACCAAGTGTCGCATTACAAGCCCAACCCTTCCTCCAACATCAATAATATCCTACCCTTTGTTCATACTAATCCTGAGGCTTACCCACTCATCGAAATGGGTCCCATAATTTTTAAAGACCCATCCTTGTTAGGGACATACCATGGAGCACCTCTGCTCATACATCCCTCAGCACAAGTATGTGTCATGTCCTCCAATGGAATAGAAACTGGAGATACCCTTCCTCCCACAGAGGCTTCATTACTATCTGATGTCCCACTAGTCACATAGCTCCTTCCTCAAGAATCCCTTGAGAACCCTCCATCTCCACGTGTTCCTGATTACACCCTCCTCCAGGGCCACATCTTGGTTTGGGAGACAGTCCCCCAAGCCATTACTCAAATCCCCTTCTTTTACCCCCCACTGAGCGTACAAGATTTCCAGGTAGCCGCAATGCTTACCCTTCCCAATATGGTGCTGGAAATTCCAGTATGGTATCTACATCCACTTGAGATGGTCCCTCAACCATCCCTACCTCCCCAAACAGAAGGAATCCCGATGTAGATTCTCATACTTACCCCCACCACACCACCCGCACCCCCACTCACTAGCACCACTACTACAGCTGGGGGCAGATGGAAGAAGAAAGAGCCCGTCACCCCACTTTCACCATGAGTTCAACCTCCTTGTGCACTATGCGAGAAAGAAGGACACCCCACCAATAAATGCAAGTCTCTCCCCGAGTTGCGCAATTTAATTCAACTCCCTCAAGCGACAACATCACCCATCGTTTCATCCAGTTCACCTAATTCTACCATTACATCCCCTACAGGAGGCAAAGGCTTGCGAACCAAATTCGCATGTACCATTTGTTTAGAATACATCCATTACACCCACCATTTCCATGTGTTACCTCACTTTCGGTAGATGCTAGCAGCCGTATGCCAGAGCTTTTAGTAAGAAACCCTCCCATTCGCATCATCTCACACACATGTCACTGACATCCACTATGTCACAACCACAGTCAATGAATGTATGCGGTGTCCTTGTGCTCTATGTGAATCCCTTGATCACTTCACATATCAGTGTCCAACGATCATTGAATATCGACGTCGTCAATTAGCCCTTATTCCCAATCCTACCATCACCCCACCTCCGGCGACACCAGTAGTACGCCCTACTCCCTCTCCAGATATGGCTTATATATTTTCCCCCGAGCCTGAGGAACTTCCCACTCTTACCTAGTTCATAATAGTCTCGAAGAGGATTTGCTCCCAAATACCCCAATTCTCCCATTCATTTTCCCACAAAAATTTTACGCCCGACTACCATTTTCAACCCACAGTATCTCGATATTTGGTTTATGTCGAGCGAACCCTCACAATCCTCTTGTGTCATTTCCCCTACTTCCTCACCGTAATTTAACGACATGGTGATAGTCACCAATGTTATTCCCCTGGATCCACTATATTCTTGATAGTTCCACTGCGATGAAGACATCCTCGAGGAATTAACTTCCCCTGATTTCCCATGGGATTTTCTCCATCACAGAGCACTCTTTCTTTCACAAGAAGCCTTTGCACCTCCCAAACAAGGCCCCATATATGCAATCAAAACCAAAAATTTTCTCCCCTCAGGGAATATAGATTGGTTCTGTTAGGGACCTATAATTATAGGCAAATCGATACTTTGACTGTTGATTTGAATCTCTCCAGGTGACGAAGTATAGCTCAGGTGATTCCGTTTTCCTCCCTCCATTCTTTTCACTCGACCCTCCATCACCCTGCTGCATCCTTCGTACACACTACACCCTCTTCCCCTTGTCTTTCGCCAGCCTCCATTATCCCGCTGTCCATCCCTGCATAAATGGACTTAGGATGAACAAAAAAGTTTTAATAAAGTTAAACTAGGTTAAAATTGATTAATAAATGATTAGTTAATGATTAATTAAATAATTATTAATTAAATTAAGAACCTGGATTAGAATATAGGTTAATAGCTAAGTAAAAGTTAGGGTTAGTTTAAAATTAAATAAAACAATTAAATTTAAAAACAAAATAAAAAATTAAATAAACCCAAAATATTAAAAACATTTAAAAAAAAAACATATAAAAACAAAAAAAATAGAATATAATTACAAAATATAAAACAAATTAACAAAAACATAAAATAACATATAATAGTTTATAATAAAACATTATATAATAAAAAAATAACAAAATTAAAATAAAAACAAAAAATAAAAAAGACAACGTACCATA